>JAQFZC010006082.1:0-13057 GCA_034695205.1 Dicyrtoma fusca
AATGTTAATTACTAGTTTTGACACTTTTTGAAAAAGTAAGTTTGTAGTTTTGATACGCTTTTTGAAAACATTCAGTATTAGTTTTTCGACTTTTTTAAAATGTCAGTTACCACCTATACCATGTTTGACCTTTTGAAAATGTTAATTACTAGTTTTGACACTTTTTGAAAAAGCAAGTTTGTAGTTTTGACCCTTTTTGAAAATGTTCATTATTAGTTTTTTGACTTTTTTAAAATGTCAATTACCTATCATGTTTGACCTTTTGAAAATGTTGATTTCTAGTTTTTTGACTTTTTTTTTGAAAAGTTAAATTATGGTATAAACACTTTTTCTAAAACACTCTTTTCAGTGGTTTGCCCCTTCCGAATAGGTTAAGTAGACTTTTTTTGAAACTTGTAAATGTCATGTTTTACACTTTTTCAAAAAGTGTAAATCAATTTTTGCCATTTCTGAAAAAGATTACCTTTTACACTTTTCCAAAACATGCTTTCCAATTTTGCCTCTTTTCAAAGCTAGAGTTTTCCAACTCACTAACCTTGCTGCGTTTCTAATATCTTAAAAATTGCTCTGGTTTATACATAATTGCTTAAAGACAGAACAAGCCCAACTACAATTTAGCTACTTTCACAAAATGCAAAACATCTTATCTAACGTTTTTCAGGCTTCCAAACGTTATATCTCATCTAAGGATAAGGTTGCACATACGGTTTTTTAAAGCTTTTTTGAAACACTACAAAAGCGAAAAGCTAGAAGGGCTGCCTGACTTTTTTTTAAGGAAGTGTAAGGCGTGTACGAGTTTAATTTAAATGAAACTACCCAATAGCACTTGTATATTGTATTGCACTGAAAATAAAATCGAGATAGCTTCCTTTACAATTTCTACAAAAATGATAATTAGGTATATAGGAAGGCATTGGCAAAGGCGTCCAGCTTTGCTTCAAAAATGCTTGGGCTCTGGTTATACGCTGTCTTTATTTTTGTAGGTAATATTGCGTGTAGGTTGTTCATATAATTACATCGGAAGTAGAAGCAAGCCGTTGATGCCGTTGCTGCTTCATTTTTTCTTTGGGCATTACCGTCCGTTCTTGTATGGGTGCGTTGCGGGTCCATTTCTTTCTTTGATTCGGGGTAGATTAGTATTGTTAGTTTGTAGAAGGGGCTCTCCAGTCGTGGTGATTAAGTGAGCCTATTTTAAGGGGAAAATATTTTTTTTAAATACCTAAAAAAAATGCGTTGTATAGACAATACTGTTTTTACTAAAAATATAGGTAGCTTAAAATCCTACGCTGTTAAAAAATTGCCTTCTAATACACACTGATACTTAATCTCCCAATTCAGTGCAATACAGTAGAAGTAATTTATTCTTAAAACAGCGTCCCTCTCGCAAATGTTAATGACTAGCTCCACAGCTACAACACGGAAATATTTATGAAATAATATAATATAATTATACCTCTGCCTCCACGCAGCCCTACAATTATAATTATAGTCAAAATATAATGAACGGGGAAATACAATGCTAGACATGTATAATTGTGTGTAGCTATAATGTGTTTAATTTCTTGAGGCTTCCTCAACCTTCGTCTATCAGTATAGGTTGTAATTACACAGTCTTTCCACTTCCAGCCAAACTTCCAAACTCCCCAAAACTTCCAAATTTCTAAATAACCGTAGAATGCCGACGTGGCTGCGTAGGAAACAGAAAGAAGAAGGAAAACGAGGGGAAATGAGAGAAATTAGTAAATGAGTAAATGGAGACACACGGAGGTATGTAAATGAAGATGCTCACACACACACACACACACACACACACACACACACATACACGTTACCCACAAAGAATGAGCGTCGGACCGCCTAAAAGTAAAAGTAAATTACAGGCTTTTACCCACAATTTATTCTACCATTTATCCTTTACTACTTTCAAGCCCTATTAACCTCCTACCACACATTTTTTTTTCAGGCCACTTCCATTTACCTACCTATTTGTTCGTTGTTTGTATGTATGTACATGTGTAGTTTGTAGTAGTAGGGGCAAGAACTGACAACTGGGCATGGCAGTGAGTTGTGTCTGGTTTGTTTAGTAATTTTGTAATTTGGTGAGCTAAAGTTTGTGGATTCCAGTGCAGTGCAAGGATGAGCCGGAGGTCTCAATTCCAATGCGTTTTTTACAGGGGGAAAGGTGTCTCCTCAAACATGTAATTATCGACAATCTTGTAAGCGTTATTAGAGTTCTGGCTGAGGTACTGTGTGGCTCTATGGATATTAAAATGAAGGGCCCGATCGAAACGCCAGCGCCAGTGAAAAAATTATCATTATAGAGATAGTTTATTGTTACACAACAAGCAAGTACCTAGTTTCATCTTTACATACAGCACAGCACGGGTGAAGCACCTTGCATTGTACATACCTCATATGCGAGTTTATTCTTTATAAAATCATTCCATCTACATATAAGCTTCTGAAAAGAGTGATCACAATAATTATTATTATTGTAAAATTGTAGGTACATGCCAGGATTAAGCTAAAATGAATTATATTTATATATATATATATGCACATACTTTCAAATTAAACGGTGCAAATCACGCTTTTTGAAGATAAAATACATTTTATGTACGTTTTTCAGAAACTCCAACTCACGATATGTATATGCTTGGAGCTGAAAAACAACCTAGGTACATTGTAGGTTTTAAAAACGTGTAAATTACGAAATTTGCGTGTTGTAAAGAGGACAAACCACGTGATCACCCTTTTTCAAAGTGTAAATTATGTAATCTTAGTCTATAGAAAAAAGTGCAAATCACGTAATCTGTTTTTTCAAAGAGTGCAAAACACGTTCCTAATCTATGTTTTTTCAGAGTTCAAATCACGTAATCGCCTCTTTTCCAAGAATGCAAATCAGGGTATTTACGTTTTCTAAAGGTGAAAAATATGATTGTGTACGTTACTGAACGGGCAAAAAATGATAAATGTATTCATCGAAGAAGCAAAACACGTTATTTGCACTAATCTTTGCTTTTTTAAACTTTTTTCTTTTGAAACTTACAGTTACTATTTTAAAGTTCCCTATAATAATGGAAACTATAGTTTTGCTATTTGGTTTGATGCAAAACTGTGGCGATTGATTTTTTGACTACGACAAGATTTTACTTTTTTACATTTTACCAAGTTTCATATAGTAGCTATATACTCTTGCATAATTACTATTGTGTAATAATTAAATATATTTTAATGTGTACGCAGTTCCGGCTCCGTCGAGGAGGGCAGAGCTGTTGCTATGGTTACTGGCATTCAAGCTCTTGACATTCACACCACGCACACACATTTCCCTACGACTGATGTGTACGCTGCTTGTAAATAGGTGCCGAACTAACTAGGTACATAATTCTTAATTATGTACCCGCGTGCATAAAGATTACAATTACAGATGGAGAAACCTAAGCGAGTGTACCTACAAAAATTTTTAGTCAAACCTATAGTGATATTGGGCTATTAATATAGAATTATCTTTTACTAGTTAGTATGGAGGTACCTATATATATATAGCTAGTCCTATTACTGTGCTATATAGCTCAAAAACAAAACAACACAAGGAAGCACGCAGCCCTTGTTATTGTTTTGGCCATGGCTGTTGAACTGAAATAAAAAAAATGAAAGTACTTTCACTGAAGTGCCCAGTGCTCCGAATGGCATTTACATTGTCTTCTAATAATAAAAAATAAAACGTGCGTTGCTTTCCCTATGTAAATACATGCCGTGGGTGAAGCAGCATTGTGGGGGAAAACAGTTCAGTCCTTCCTTAAAAGTGTGGTAACAAAAGTAGGCATTATTTTTGACGTTTTTTGAAAAAGCATAAATAAATAGCAATTTTACTACTTTTAAAAAAGACTGTTTCAACATTTTAAAAAGTGCAAGTATCACTTTTATCCTTTTTGAAAAAGTGTAAATATCATTTTTCGTCTTTTTGAAAAAGTATGCAAAGGACTTTTACTACTGTTGAAAAAGTATAAACATAAGTGTTACTACTTTTGAAAAGTGCAAAAGCCATTTTTAACATTTTAAAAAGTTTGAATATCCCTTTTACTATTTTTGAAAAAGTATGAATAGCAGCCACTCCATGCGCAGCTACTGTTGAAAAAGTATAAATATAAGTTTTGCTGCTTTTAAAACGTGCAAAAAGCCGGTTTTAACATTTCAAAAAGTACAGATATCACTTTTCCTATTTTTGTTACTACTGTTGAAAAAGTACAAATGCAAGTTTTGCTATGCTTAATAAAGTATCTATAAATATTGAATTTACACTTTTTGCAAGCACAGGGGAAAAGTTGATTTCTTGGAACTTAAATCAAAATGCTTTTAAGCGGAACCTGGACTGCCTACTTCACAATGCTTCTTCATCCACGATGTGTGTATTTATTTCGAATTTAAAAATACCTTTATCTTACCTATTTACATACCTTTTACTACACCTACCAATGTATGTATGTAACTATGTATTGATATTTGCTACTGTACATTTACATACATTTAGCATTCGTATTCAGACGGTCCAAAAATAATAATTATATTGTCAGAATTGTACGGGCTGTTCAATGATTTTATATTTTTGTTGTTTATACACTTATCTGGAATGTCCATGCGTCACTTTCCTTTGTACATGTCTACACTTTTTATATTTGTACGGAACATTTTTATGAGTTTATGCGGAGAAGGAAAAAAAACGTGGGACCGACTCGAAAAGAATAAAGAGATACCTTTTACTATAATATTACTACGACGAGGGCGAGGGGGGCCTACACTACTGCTACTTTATAAAATTATGGGCCTCTTCTACAGCTGTATCTGTGTTTGTTGCCGTGCAGGAAAGTATAATTTGTTGTTTGTACGAAAAAAATATATTCTTATTTATAGCAGCCGCATAAAGAAATGAAATGCGTACTACTAGGTAGGCACAAATATAGGGCCAATGCCTTCCATAGGTAGGCACTTAATTCTCTTTATAGACGTGAAATACTATTTTCCATAATGCTCCGCATCCTTTGTGCTCTGCTATACACGTTCAAAGGAAATTAGGATATAGCCAAGAGGACCAGCTATATATATACATATATATACCAGTAGTACTCCATTTAACTTGGCAGGTAGAATTTTTTGGCATGTAAATTTAGAACTTCAAGTGGATACAAGCACAAGGAAAAAGTAAAATTAAATTACAAGGACCCCCCTCCAAACATCTTCTTTGTTACAGGTGGAAAGTGAAGGTAACTTTGCAAAAAAAAACATTTAAATTTGTTTCTGACTTTCTACAAGCAATTCAAAACGTCCCATGTGACTCGTCCGCAGCAACAAATAAACATTCTTTAAAATGGAAAAATTAGTTTAAAAACTGTGAAACATACCATTTGCACATTTTTAAAAGTACAAAATCATGCTTTGCGTTATGTATGTATATAAACATTTCAAAAGGTGGTAAACACATACTGTCTACATAGTTTAATAGGGGTAAAGATGCTATTTTCATAAGCAAAAAGTGTAAAACATCCTATTTCTATTTACCTATTTCAAAAGATGCAAGCCTACCGTTTTTGCACATTTTAAAATGTGCAAAATTATGTATGTATGGTCTCCACTATGTAAGAATTCTTTCAAAAGTGGTAAACATACTATTTATACATTTGAATAGGGGCAGAAATGCTATTTTCAAACTGCAAAAGGTGCAAAACTTAATATTTACACATTTCAAAAAGTGAAAGACACGAATTTTCCATTTTTAAAACTTGCAAATCTTACTACAAAGGTACCTATTTACACATTTCCAAAGGCGTGAAATCTGATACTTACGTTTCAAAAAGGTGGAAAACATACCATTTACACATTTTAAAAGGAGCAAAACCTGATGTAGGTACATATTTTTACATAACAAAGAAGCAAAAGGAGCTATCTAATTCTAGCTACATCTCTAATAAGTTTTTGTAGAATGCAATTGATAACCCCGTAGATACCTGAACTACATGAAAAGAGAAACAGCTGCCAACCTTTCATACAGTCTTAGTTATGAAGCCAAAATAACCGAGTATGAGAGAAAGCCCGGCATGTTTTGACTCCGAGTTCGCCTACAGCCCTCAGGTGTGTGACCTAAATCCGAAATCCGAATTCAAATCTGCATTCACATCTTTCTAGGTATATCGCTCTTGAATCCGTTTCGGTCTCTCGTTCTCTCTCTGGAAACTTTCCCCGTTGTTTTTTGTCTATTTGTAGGTATAGCGGAGTGTAGTGCGGATGGATAGTGCACATTCAGAAATTCAAAAATTTATAAAATCCAAAGCACGAGCTATCTGTAGCAACAGCATCAATAACAGAACACTAAAAAAAATAATACACTCAAAGTTTGCTCTGCACGAGTGCTTCAACAATAAACCTTCAGCCTTGGCACTACACTTTATGTGCATACCTTTAGGCAATCGATTTCTGCATCGACTTCCCTGTATTTGATCCTAATTGCAAAAATGAGGGACACAGATCTTTTTAGAGATTTTACATCTTATTTCTATGAATTACTTGATAATTTTAAAAAAACGCATGTTTGTTTTATTTAACTTAAGAATAGGATTACATAATGCAACTATCAATTTTGCACTGTCAAAATGTGCAATAACTATGTTTGTACCTCTTCAGAATTGTGTACAAATACACTGTTAATTTTGCACCTTTTAAAAAATGTATAGTATTTATGCAGTTTTGAACTTTTCGAAAATGACAGTTTCTTATTTTGTACTTTTTGAATGTGTTAGTTACTCGTTTTGACTTTTTTGAAAATGGCAATTCCAGTTTTTACCTTTTTGAAAAAGTCAGTTTCTAGTTTTGACCATTTTGAATGTTAGTTCTATCAGTTTTGACATTTTTTAAAAATGCTAATTCTAGTTTTTACCTTTTTAAAAATGTCAGTTTCTAGTTTTGACCCTTTTGAATGTTAGTTAGTTTTACCAGTTTTGACTTTGTTGAAAATGTAAATTTGCGGCTACATTCTAGTTTGTACCTTCGTAAAAATGTCCGTTTCTAGTTTTGACCTTTTAGAAAATATTAATTTCTTCCTTATACCTTTTTGAAAGTGTTCCTTGCTAATTTCGAATGCTCTTGAAAATGTGTCTTTAGCTAGTAGTGACTATTTTGAAAGTGTTCATTTGTGAAATAAACATACCTAGGTACTTTTGTCCAGCATTCTTCCCAGGGTTTCCCAGTTCCTAATAGGACAGTATGCATACATTATATAATGTATGTAGTGTGTATTTTGAAAACATTAAAAACATAGTTTGATTTTCTGCTGTGTATCTTTCATGCACGCTGGACAATTAAAATGGTTGAAAAATAATCAGTACATGGATTTAATGGACACTTTAAAGATAGGGCATTGTAGAACCCAGGCAAGGGTAGCAGATGGGACTGCCTGTGAGATTGTGGATTACAAAAATTACGATTACAATTTATGTACACAAAGTCCACCGTTTTTTCTCGATCCATTATAACTCCACGTGGAATGACGAAGAAGGCTTGAAATGCCCTGATTTCCTTCATTCTACGATTCTGTCTTGTGGCCTCTGGGATTTATAGTCTGTAGGAGCTGCTATATAGCCTGCCTATACATATCTGTCTTCTATATACCTACATACAGCCCATGTATATGAATAAATGAAAACAAAGCTGTCAAAATTAAATATATTTTAGAATGCAGAGAGCCACAAGAGCAGAATTGATAAGAATGTCTTGTCCCGTTGAAAGTTTTGGGAAGAGAGACTTTGCTTTAGTGACTTGGGGCTGCTTAGTGTTTATTGACACTGATACTTCCATCCAAGGGATACTAAGAGTAGAGTAGGGCTACAGGCTATAGGGCTATAGGGCTATAGCTATATCCTACTATATAGTATAACATCCATAATTTTGCTATAGGGAAGAGATCCGATGGGTTGCCTGTCTGTTGGCTCTGGACAAGGAAATTCAATTGAAGGCGCAGATGTGTGGGAGACAGACGAAGGAATGAAATGGATTGCTAATGTAAACTTGTAATTCAAATGTTAGCTTTTCTGATAACTTCCTTTCCCCCAGTACACTCTCCCTACAAGCTGTCAGTCCCAGGGAGCTGTCAATTATGACGCCAGATAAAACAGCTATGCATTTTGAATTACAGAAATACCACTGTTTTAAAAAATTAAATCTCTTTTTAGTGCATTCTTTAAAAAACTTCGTTTTTAAAAACTTTTTAAAAACATTACAGATGGTATACAGCTGGTAGAATTGTTTTTGGTACCCTCTTCGCAGTGGAATGACGTCATATTTGCAAGGCCTCTAACGCTATATGTATATACAAAATTTGCTATATTTCTAATTTATAGCCTGGCTATAGGTATAGCTGGCTTATTTTATTTAGTATCGGCTAAATGTCATATTCCATATTTGTTCCCGTCGCTTTCTCTCTGCTCATTCCTCTCCCCTCTGTCCCTAAGGGATCTTCCAAGAATCCAAAAATTATTGTGTGCTGGTCTATTACAGCATTACATGGGTAGCCCTACACTTACATGATTATGAAATATATTGAAGGAATTAATTAAAATCGTTCTTAAATCTTCTCTTTTATCATTAAGGATTTAAGGACCATCGAATATATTGTTGGAAAATAATTTTTTATACTAGTTTTATAGAAAATTGGTATACGGATTACAGGCCAGTTTTTTTTTAGAAAGAAGGAGAATTAGGGATAATTTTTTAATTGCTTGTGTTAATGTTAAATTGGTTTAAATTGGATGCATTTCAATTCTTTAGTAATGTGTTTCTGACATTGTTAGTGAGGGAAGATACTTCTAGACCAAAATAACCAAACCAAAGCCAGCCTCTAACGATGATATGTATATTGTGCCACTAGCATATAGTATTTGTCTATTTGCTATACATATATGTATACTTCATCTTCCAGTATTTACCTTCCATCCCCTGCTATATGTATATATAACATTTGGTCGTATTTCTTCCACTTCCAGCTCATTACCTAATTACTTCTCCTCTCCCTCCATGACGTCCGTCCGTCCGTTCGTCCGTGCTATATGTACAGCCAGATCATTACTGAGATATTCTCCAAATCTCCCATGTCGTATTTATTTAGGCATGTAATTACAACTCAATGATTTGAATGAGTGACGCTTAAATGTAAAATGTCCAAATACCGCAAAGCTCCGTTTACTTACTCTCCTCTGGATACAATCATACATTTCTGTCTCTAAAAAAATGGTAAACAATTTAACTATAGCAGCAGCAGGAAGACTAAACCTATTCGGGACTGGAAAACTCGTTTACAAAGGTGTTCATTCATTCCATAAATTAACTTTTTTTTAAAACGGAAAAAACTAGTAACTAACACGTTCAGAAAGGTCAAAACTAGAAATTAACTTTTTTAAAAAGACAAAAACCAGAATCTGACATTTTCAAAAAAAGGTCAAAACTAGGAATTGCCATTTTGAAAAAGTTCAAAACTAGAAATTAACATTTTCAAAAAGGTCAAAACTAGAAATTAACATTTTCAAAAAGATCGCAACAAGAAATTACCATTTTAAAAAAGCTCGAAACTAGCTTTTAACATTTCCAGAAACATTCAAAATCAAAATTAGTAACTTCTAGCACTTTCAAAACAGGTTAAAACCAGGAATTACACCATTTTCAAAAAGATCAAAACTAAAAATTAATGCTTTCAAAAATACAAAAACCAGAAACTGCCATCAAGAAAGGCCAAAACTTGGAATTAACAATTTCAAAAACATTCAAAAGTAGTAACTAACACTTCTAAAAAAAATATGAAAACTACGAATTGCCATTTTCAAAAAGATTAAAAGATTTCTTGTAAATCAACATTTTCAAAAACATCCGTAACCCTAGTAACCAACACTTTCAAAACAGGTTAAAACTAAGAACTGTCATTTTCAAAAAGATCAAAGCTAATAAACAAACGCCTCCAAAAAAAAAAAGATCAAAACTAGTAAACCAACACACTTTGAAAAAAAGGGAAGAAACAAGGAATTACCATTTTCAAAAGGACTCAAAACGAGGTGTAAATTGCATTCTCAAAACGTTTAATCGGAGAATTACAGCTTGCATGTGGTTTCAAGGATGTAAACTGCAAGTTAATTTGAATATGAGACTGAAGACCGGAACAAGATTAGCTTTGGCCATGCATGGAGTCAATGGCTTTATTATTGCTAGTCAAACAAAAAAGAAGGGTTAATTAGTGGATGATATAATTTAGCAGTGTGGTCTGTTATGTTTAAACTACGATAATTATGGGCTTTGCTGGGTCAATACATGTTACATGAGTGCCTATAGATTTTATGATTTTGCAACACGTGTTGCAGTATTACTTTATGGACCGGTACTGGTGCCGTTGCTGGTGCCGTTGCCGTTGCCGGTGCCGTGACCGGGGCTGCTGGTACCGGAACCGGAACAGATGGTTTCGAGAACTGTGCACACAGTGCTCACCTACACATTTTGGAAAGATTTATTACGCCTATTACTATTACTATAGTACACCATGTCCGTCACTCTGTCAGTATCACATTTCCCTGCATTATGATCGTTTTGCAATTATTACGATAGAGTCTGGCTGCATTTGCTATTAACTGTGAAGAACATAAATCTAAATTTGATGGTGATGGAGGTACAGTCGTATTTATGTACAGTTGTAAATAATTGCCGTTTATTACAACACAGCCGACAAAGTAGAATCTTGTCTGCACTTCCTTGTTTTAAGAGCTATTTAAATATTTGGAGAAGTAATCCCAAATCTACAAAGTACTGTAAGTATAAGTGCTTATTACTTATAAATCGACGTTCATTTTTCTGCCAGATGTTTCCTTACCAAATTGATGATTGCTGTGCATTGCAGATATGATTTTTAGTATTTTAGTAGATCTTTGCCTTTGCCTTTAGTTTTGGTTTATCTTGAGTTTGGTTTGTGGGCGTGGGTTTGGTCGTGTTAATGGAGTTTTTTTTTTACTTTTAGATTGTTTAGTGACTCTGTATGACTTGATCGATAACTGTACACAGTATTGAATTGCCGAAACTCGAAGCTAGTATCAAGCCAAAAAATGCGCCAATGAAATGTTATTTTAAATTATCCTAAATAAAGGTTTTAACCTATTCACAGCTGGGAAACTATGGAAAGAAGGCTATGCAACAATGCTTTTTCTTGAAATTAACTTTCAAAACTATCAGAACTAGAAATGAACATTTTAAAAAGCCTTAAACCCCAGTAACTAACACTTTCAAAAAGGTCAAAACAAGAAATTAACACTCAAAAAGATGTAAAACAAGAAATTAACACTCAAAAAGATGTAAAACAAGAAATTAACACTTTCAAAAAGGTCAAAACAAGAAATTAACACTTTCTAAAAGGTCAAAACAAGAAAGTAACACTTTCAAAAAGGTCAAAACAAGAAATTAACACTTTCTAAAAGGTCAAAACAAGAAAGTAACACTTTCAAAAAGGTCAAAACAAGAAATTAACACTTTCACAAAGATGTAAAACAAGAAATTAACACTTTCAAAAAGGTCAAAACAAGAAATTAACACTTTCAGAAAGATGTAAAACTGGATGCAACACCGTTTCGAAAAGGTTAAAATAATTCAAATTGCAGAGTTTTTTGTCCGTTTTTTTTAATGCAAGTTCCAGCTTAACTTCAAAAAATGACCCAAGTCCATCCTTTAAAAGTTTTTTTTACTGTTTTACACTTTTATAACTAAGTGTGACTGACTCTTTGAGTATGGGCAATAGGCAGTATGGCTATATGGCTATATAGGGTACACTATAGTGTATAGAAGGGAATTCGCGAGGGAGCTTTGTGAGGTGTAGATTGTAAAGAAGAAGCGGGTCCCTTGGGTGCAACATCCCAACCCGGCCAATCTTTTCATTCACATTCCACGTGAAATTGGAATCTGTTCAAACACCTTTTTTTTCTTCATCTTCTAACCATTTCCTATGCTTCCTATCACCCACCGCACCGGTCTCTCTTAATGCCATCAGTTTCACACTTTAACAATTCAAGACATTCCAATTGCGAAAATTTCCTGGTATGGCTTTGACTTCTTTGATTTGATTCCACTTTCTTCCGGAGGTGTTTCTCGTAATTTTATTTCCATCCCATCGTATTACTCCTGTACATATACTATATAGGCTTCCTTCATTTTACTTGAATTTCCACTGCTTTGGCTTTCTATGCAGGCCTCATCCAGCCAGGGGGAAATAAAGTAAATACATGGATTTTAATATCATGCACTCAAATACTACCCAATCTTTTAGAAGGCTTTACAAAGGTACTTGCACTTATTGTACATAGTAACGTTAAAATGCATTTTCTATTTTTACGGGTTTTTTAAAGTATTACAAAAATGATTTATGTAATATTTTTTTTAAAATGGCCATAAATGCAAAACGTACGCACTCCAAAAAGTGTAAAACAAGATTTCTACTCGATAAATAAAGTGCAAATATGATATTTTGGAATTTTGAAAAAGGGTTAGTGCTAAGAACTAAGTCTTTTCAAAAAAGGGATTATACGCCTGTGTTTAGAAAGGGCAAAATGTGATATTTACATTTTCAAAAAATGCCGGGTAATGTAAAACACACTTTCAAAAAGGGCAAAACGAGATATTTACATTTTCAAAAAATGCCGGGTAATGTAAAACACACTTTCAAAAAGTGCAAAACGTGATATTTACATTTTCAAAAAATGCCGGGTACTGTAAAACACACTTTCAAAAAGTGCAAAATGTGATATTTACATTTTCAAAAAATGCCGGGTAGTGTAAAACACACTTTCAAAAAGTGCAAAACGTGATATAGGTATTTATACTTGGTTGTTTCAGATTCCAAAGTTAAATTTTGGTCCTTCAAAGTGTGGTTCGTAAGCACACAGAGTCGATTTCTGTCTGGATTCTTCTTGGGGGCATTTTGTCCTTTTCACCTTCCATCGGCTCTGTTTTTGACTCTTCTTTTCACTTCCAGGTCCACACAGTCCAA
>JAQFZC010006083.1:0-13057 GCA_034695205.1 Dicyrtoma fusca
CAGAGTAGTAAAACGGTTAGTTTGAATAATACGCGAGTCTCTATTAATGCGCGGGTCTCTAATTGTACGCGGGGGTCCGAGGGTCTGAATGGAATAGTGCGCGGGCGTTCTATTAGAGGATTTACGGTACTTGCATTCAACATTATTGCATTGGTATTTTATGCCTTTTATTTTATGTTTGTGTTTTAACTTTAACATTTAGGTAAGTCACGCCTGCTACGCCACAATTTACTGTTTGCAGGTACATAGGTACAGTAGGTCGTAGGCACTTACTTTTATACGAATCTTTTACCTGCTAAGTTCAGGCAATTTCAATAAGCCATTCAGATTCAGTGCTTTACTATTATACTATTATACTATTTTCTGATAATGTTTGTTATTGTAGGTGTTCGTTTCTATACATACATTTTTTATTCGCAATCGAATCGTCAATCGTCAGTCGTAGGTAATCCTTCGGTGTCGTTTCGACTTTCGACGCTTCAATTCAAATCCAAATCACATAAGACATAAGTATATTCGTAAAGAAGAAACTAAAACTAATCTTGTAGATCTGCCTGTTGCCTGTTGCTCCATGGTTTCATTCTCTTTTTATTTTATGCATTTATTTATTGTTTGTTCACAGATATAGCATACAGAATACAGAATAATCTATTGCATTGCACTACTGGGAAGGCAAAGGACTGGGACATTGCCAGGTGCCAGATGCCGATGCCAATTTGCCCATTTGCTTGATAAATACCGGCGTCTGTCATTGTCGGTTTTTTTGTACTACTCTTTAGTAAGTGTAAATAGTAATTTTGCTATTTTTGAAAATCTAAATAGTACCTACTTTTTGTAAAAACATTTTTGTGTTATTGGTAAAAAGTTGATTGTTGGTTTGTTGGTAAGGTGCTTTCTGTTCAATGTTCACTATTCTGTTCTGTTCAATGTTCACTATGAGATTGACAAGTTTCTCTGATGATGATTCAGATGTTGATCCTGTTCTGACTCTGACCATCCTTTTGTAAATAACTGACAGACTATTCCGCTGACCTGCTGACTGCTGTGAGAAAGGGAATGAATCTGTTTTTTTTTAAAGAATTTAATTATGCATGTAGGGCTGCCGGCTTGGACGGACTGGTAGTATAGTGGGTGCATGTTTTATATTATAGTAATGTTTTCTTTGACTGATTTGCATAAACTATGTATGGATTAACGTTGATGGTAATCCAAGATGCAAAATGTAATACCTTCCTGTGTTAGTAGGTAGTTGCTAAAATTCATTTTGTTTTATCTTATCCATTTATGCATGTTCAAAATTCAAAAACAATGTAATGAATGAACATTTTGGTTTTTTTTTACTATTAATTGTAAACATCTTTACTCAAATAGTTGCAATATTTGCTCAGTTCGTTCACAAAATTATGACAGAAATATTGTAGAGATGGTAGAGAACACATTTTGAATTTCTCGTTGATAAAATTCTGCCCTATAGTCTATAGTTAATGTTGTTAGTCATAGACGGAAGAACTATATAGCTACGTGCGTATTTTAATGCAAATGGTAATCATAATCAGTGATAATTATATGCATAACTCCATTCTGTCTGTCTGTATCTGTGCTTTTGACGTTGACGGTTTTTTTCCCCTTCCTTTTGATCTGTTCCTGTTCTCGTCCGTCCGTCTGTGTAATATCATCTTCTGTATTTCGTTGTTCATTCCATCTCCTGTCTGCTCCCTTACTTACTTATTACTTATATTACTTACCTCCTTTTATTCCACGATTTTTACTACTCACTAGTCAGTTTGTTGGAGTTTTATTTGACCGTCTGCGTACACTGTACATACAAATCTATAGGTACCTACGTAGTATGTACAGAACCTATTAAAGTTGCCTATATAATTACAGTACCTATGTGTTTACAGACCCAGGATTGAGGAGATCAGACAGAGCCACACAGCTGTTGGTCGTTAAATAGATTTGACATGTGTAAGAATTAGAATACCTACGTCTGCATTCTTACTACCTACCCAACTATTTATTATTTATTGTAGAATAAAACCTAGGCTCCTAATCCATAATTACATCCCTGACGCTCATACTCATAAACATACTGTATCAGCTGATTACGTTTATGATTATGATTATGACTTTGATTATGATTATGGGAATGGGAGATGGGACAAGGTAGATTTATTATTATTAGACTTGGTCTTGTCATTATGTCGTTAGTGTGTGGCACTTTTCAAAATAAATTATTTTATAAACACTCCGTTGTTATTACGGAATAGTAATAGTGACAGATGACAGAATCCTGTACTGGTGGCGCGTAGAAGGCATAGAACACCATTTTTTCGCTATTTTTTTAAATTACCTTAAGTCTCGTATGTACATAACCAACGAGCATTATTGCTAGCAATAACAATCAATGGAGTAGAAAGGATTTTAGATGACGGACCATCATCTACAGACCTGAGTAGAGGCAGAAGTTTCGAGTTTTTTTTCGAGACAGAGACAGCAACGAATTTTGATTTTTTTGATTTTGAATAGAATGACAAACTGTCCATACCTATATCTATATCTATCTATAGCTACCTATATAGCAATCACATGGACGGACAGAAAGAACACTCACACTCAACAATCAACAATCAGCAATCACAGTATCAAATGCAGTAGTAGTTACAGTCAGTACAAATGCCTACATAATTTGATTGCAATTTGTGTTGTAAGAATTAAAGGCTTTAAAAGTGCTATTTAGAATAAATATGAAAGAGAGTGAGAAAAAAAGAACAGACAGGATGCACTGTTTTTCTGTATAGGCGGTTCAGTAGACTGTTTGGTATATAGCCTCTAAAGTGTGTAAAAAGTAAAGTGTTTAAAAGCTTCATTGCATATTGCATTGGAATTGGAAGTTTGGAAGTTACAAAAAGGAAGGGAATTGCTGAGCTACTTTAGTGCTCCTTTGAATTTTAATTTTGAATATGAATTCAAATTCAAATTCGAATAAGACTTTGATTGAGATTAAGTATTTTATATTATTCTTCTGTATATCCTATCCTAATTCAAATTCAGCAGTCATTCAGATTCAACCAGTATACACACTCTATGTCATATGTAGGCACTCTGGTATAGGTATAGGCACGGCAGTCGGTCGGCAGGTAAAGTGGTAAAGTTAGTAAAGTACAGGCATTAAAGTAAAGTATAAAAAGGCAAAAGGGATGTATCTAATCTATACCTATAGCTATAGTAATAGTGTATCTATCTACAAGGAATAAAGCCAAGTCTTAAAAAAAAAGTAAAGTAGGAATAAGGAATAAGAAATAAGAATAAGGAATGGGCCAGTTCTTCTGTATCTGTGGTATGCCTGCCTATGCATGTTCTACCTGTAAGCTAGAAACCTATACTACTATGGTTTGGTTTGGTTTACTGACGAGATTCAGATTCAACAACCAACACAATTACAATTTACAATTCACAATGAGTTTGTTTTTTTTTCCTTCTCTCTCTACCGTCAATTTTATATGGATTGTGTTCATTTAATTGTGAGCTTGTTTACTATGCCTATCGGCACAAACAGAACACTAGGACAGGGGCTGGTAGCTGGTAGTTACTTACATACCTGTGTATATATTTACTGTCACTGGCACTATACTATACCACAGGCTTTTTTTTAAAATTTATTTTTTAAAAATCCTTTTGCATTTTCGTTTGAGTAGTAAGTACTATAGTAGGTAAGTTAGTAAGTAGTAAGCCAATGAAGCTAGAAGTTAAATTTAATACTAGAGCAATGTTTTTTACGATTTACTATTTACTGTATTTACAATTTACGATTGTTTCGTATTCGATAGATTATATGTTATGGTTGTAATTTTGACGTTTAGATTGTGTGTGTGCTTAATGGTGCATGGGATGGCGTGTCTCTTTCTTTCTTTCTGGTTCTGTTTCTGTTTCTGGCTCTCTTTCTGGGGGCAGAGATAATTGTTAATTATAATAGCTAATCGCAGTATGTAATCATAAATAGAATTTTGTAGCCTGGATAATTGTCTATTCATTTTTAACTGCTTCAGCCCCGAGTCTGTCATCAAGTCATCAAGTAAGTCTTAGAAGAGATTGTGCAGGCCTGTACATATATATATGTACGTACCTTGGTACATTGTAATTATGGGGTATAGCACTAGGAAACTGAAACTAGAAATAGAAACCAATCAATACAAGAAAGGCAGATGAAGTGCCTAATGCAAAGATAGAGCCACCTTAGTAGAAGAAGTAGATAGTAGTAAAAATAGAGATAATAATAATAATTATTGTATACATATTGAACGTAAAGATACAAGCTACCTCCCTAATTCAAATCATGCTTGCATCCACCATCATAATTCATTGTTGTTTGATTGATAATTTTAATTACACTATGTATGTATACATAGGTAGGTACATAGTTACTGCGGTTACTTAACCTTTTAGAAACGGTACTAACATCCAATTTTATAGCTTTTTCAAAACGCTAATTTCTAGTTTTGACCTTTTTGAAAGTGTTAGTTACTTGTTTTGGAACATTTTGAAAATGATGATTTCTTGCTTTGACCTTTTTTAAAGTGTTAATTACCAGTTTTATACCATTTTGAAAATGATGATTTCTAGTTTTGACCTTTTTGAAAGTGTTAGTTTCTAGTTTTGACCTTTTTGAAAGTGTTAGTTACTTGTTTTGAACCATTTTGAAAAGGATGATTTATAGCTTTGACCTTTTTAAAAGTGTTAGTTAATTGTTGTGACCTTTTCGAAATGTTAATTTCTAGTTTTGACCGTCTTGAAAAAAGTTAATTTGTAGAATAGGTATACACACTTGTAAAGCATTCATTCCATAGTATCTCAGGTCAGAATGGGTTAATTTGTGCTTACGCTGCACCGCATCACTGCATGGGCTGACGCCTGATGCGAAAAATGAGCCAAAACGAAATTAAATGAGCCGATCTGTCTGTGTGTCCTACGGATTTGGATCTGTTGTGTACTGTACAAAGGTAGGTGGTGATGGCACGGCATACGGTCACGGTAATAAACGGTCGGCGTTTATATTTTTTTATTGCAAATTACTATTAATTCTCCTTTAGATACTTACTTGTACAAGTAGATAAAATTACATTCAGGGTTATGGTTCAAATTAAATTTAGCTAGCTATGAATTGATAGTAGTAGTGATAGTGCTATAATAAGGATAGGAAAAATTAAAATGAGTGAAATAAATTACAATTATCCACACAGAAAAAAATGAAATAGTAATTATTACTTATATTACGTGTAAGAATGCAAGTCACGTAAGGAACCGATAGCCAGTGGGAGATATATGATGATAGATCTGTAGCTTGATTGCCTACTCGTACTCGTGAGTGTGGGTTGAGCGCGGCGGAGGTCTGCTCGTGCACCTAATTAATTGTGTCTACTACTACTGCAGTAGTAGGTAGTACTTTACTTTGGTGTGACTGGGAAGTTGGAACTTATGGTTGGTCTACAAACGTTGAACGTGGGCTTTATGAATATTAATGTATAATTAGGGTGTTAATTAAGATTAATTTTGCGGAGATTTGTAGATTTTGTAGGTTTTAGAGTAAATACAGCATGCTATTTTACAAATGTGTGAATAGTGTGAAAATGAATAATGAGTCGTTTGAGAACAACAAGAGCTTTTATTTATTTGGAATTTTATTACAGCACCGTGCATAGTACCTATACACTTTGCGGATTACAGAATACATTTGGCTGTAAATTAATTAGGTACCTAGGTAAGTTTATTTGAACAGAGCGATCTGTATATTTCTAATTAAAACTAATGCCATTCACTGTTAAATTCCGCTGTTTTCCGTTTTTACTGAGCAAACGAATATCTCAATTAGATTAATTTGAGAACTAATTTAATCAAAACAAATGTACCTTCTAAATATAGAGGAAGGGGAAAGTGCGATTTCTCCGAGTGGCTCCGAATTCCAAATAACTACGGGTACATACATACCTACCTAGGTAAGTACATACCTACCTACGTGTACTTACATAACATGTCGTGTGTAACAAAAATAGAGCTTCGTGCCTAGGTAATTACATTCCTTCTCATGGAGTGAAAATTGAGCTTGAAAGAAGGTTTGAAACTGGACATGCAAACTCGAAAGAATATTATAATATGATATATTATTAGTTTTATTAGGCATAATTACATTTTACTTTTTATATCTTGCTTGTTTAGTAGCATAGTTATTCACGTAGCGACGCCGACCGTCTAGTTTGTCCCGGGTTTCCTCGACTGTCTCCATCTCGGGTGCGTAGCAGATGTGAATGACTTCTCCATAAAATGCTCGATTATCTAATTTGACTTTGGCGTACCTGAAATCGTAACAGAAGAATTTGTTTATAAATAAACTGCTATGAAAATTTGTAAACTGTAATTTGTTTTTCAATATAGTTCATTAAATCCTTTTACTGAATAGCTTTTTACTGCAGCAATCGCACTGATAAATGATAAACTGATACGGAAAAATAATGGTATGTTAAGTAAAGTTAACACAGCAAATTACCTGGCTTGATGTAAAGTGGCGTATTTGACATAATACACGGTCGTAAATGGATTTGACGGAGGATAGTCACTTGGATTTACTAATCGAAAGTCTTCAACAGTCCCAAACCGCTGGCATAATTTACTGAGCTCATCCTTTAAACCGATATCCGGTATATTTTGTAGAATGAGATGCTTGGACTCATCATTTATGGTGTATACCTTCACAGGGGAAAATAGTTGACAGCTATTTAATTTATTCGTTAGAAGTTATACCTCATTTTAAACCATTTTAAAATATTACTAGTTTATTTTAATTTGTTTATTGCTACTCTTCTACTTTCTACATACCCAAGTATTTGTACCTTAACAGCTTTGAATTCCTTTCCCTGTCGGTATTTAGCTCTGGTGTAGCACAAATTACGCTGCACATGGTGGTCCCCATGCTTGATTGACACTAGATCCGTCTCAAGGTCCCGTTTACAGATTTTACTTGAAGAGCACCCTGCTTCTTCTGATGATTTGGGATGCTCGAAGTTATGATGTCTTTTCCGGTCCATCTTTTACGTGGCTTTTGTAAAAATGTGATCAAAACCCCACAAAAAGATTTAAAATTGAAGAAGCATCAAACACATTGAATTACCTACACAAGCCAGAAATGCGAAATGACCACAAGAAATGTGTATTTGGGTAGTGCACGTATGGTGGTTTTTTTAAAACAATTTTTATTATTCTTTCAAAACTGTCGCACAAATGGAGGAACCAGTGCTACAGGCTACAAGCTACACGGAATCATCATTAGTTACAAGTTAATCTTGAATTTACAGGAGATTATTTCGCTACACCAACAACTGCTGGTCGAATGACACGATCATGAAGTTTATATCCTACTTTTGATACGAAAATAACTGTTCCAGACTCCTTTCCTTCCTTCTCTGTTTGCATGACTGCTTCGTGTTCATTCGGGTTAAATTTGGCGTCCATTGGATTAATTTGAGTTAACCCGTGCGATTTGAATATCTGCATGAGTCTTGCTTCTGTCATGGTCAGTCCTTCATACAACTCTTTTAAGTGTTTATTTGCAGATGTTATTTGATCTTTAGGCACACTATTGATTGCCATTTGTAGAATATCTTCAATATCAGTCAGGTCCTTGCACAAACTCTGAGTGCCGTATAGTTTAGCATCTTTAACTTGCTTGTTCATTCTGGTCCTTAAATTTTCCATATCGGCTAGAGCTAGTAAATATTTGTCCTCAAATTCACGGGCCTTAGCTCGAAGACTAGCTGCTTCACTCACAGCTTTTGAGAGCTCCGCTCGAAGTTGAGCTTCCACTTCGGAATCGGAAGAATTTTCTTCACCTTTCGGTTTCGATGCTCCATCCTCAGATTTTTGAGTTCCCGAACTATTTGTAGCAGCAGCCTCGGCGTATTGAGTTTTACATGTACTGTAATTAATAACATTGTTTGTTGGCCACAGCCACACACTTCGTAAATCTACGGGTATCCGCTGAGTGTCTGGCAATACCCTACTTGGGGGATTAAAGTAACCCAACTGCGTAGACAATGTACTTGATCTTCTTATCAACCGGCTTCCACTGATCAGTGCTCGATTCATCATTGTAAAATACTCAAGTTCTTCTGCCTTTTAAAATTCCCTTGTAATAAACTGGGTAACTCACTTCCTTTGGTTGAACTTGAAATATATTGTTAGCTTGAACTTTTAACTTCCAACGTTGAATGTACAGGGCAAAATCGGGCTATCTACCTGCTTAGAAGCCAACAACCACCTTATTCGGCCAGAACAAATGGGATACTGCAATGTAACAGGGAACGCTTTATGTTATCGTATTACACAATTAGAAGTATTATTTCATCATCTCACGTCCTACTGACTAGGCAGCCTTACTATTAGTCAGTCGAACGTCGAACAGTATAGTGTGGTAAAAAGCATTATGAAATAATAAAAATAAAGTCCAACTTTTTAATTTCATGTTGACGCAGGCAAGTCCCCAGCGACCACCTTTGACCTTTTTACACGTGTCTACAAAAGGTACAAATACCATATACCACTCACTTTTAAACAACTTTAAAAAGTTCTGGCAGCAGTTTTGCTATTAAAGAATGCCTCTTTTCCTGTTTGATGTAAATAGCTGTAAAAAAATTAAAACTTTGATTGTATGGGAATGGGCCCATGTCAACATGAAATTTAGGGACTGCTGGATTTCCGTCCCAATGCAATTCCTAATTCCTACTTCATCCACGATAGATAAGTAATTTCGTAATTAAAAATTGGCTCACCTGGATTTTTAACTCTGCTTTGAAATGGACAGTCAATTAACTCCGGATGTCAAATGTCAAGAATCTCACTAGTCACAGGACAGGTCACTACAACAATTTCGTCATCCGTAGGTCACGTCACGTAGATCTAACATCTAAGAATCTAAGAGCTCAATTCATCAACTCACTACTCGCACGCAGTGCTGCCCAAAATTTTCGCTAGTCTAGTCAAGTCTAGTCACGTCCAAAATCAAACGCAGCTAGTCTAGTCTAGTCATGTCACACTGTTTTCGAGGCCTGCCTAGTCTAGTCTAGTCTAGTCAACACAAAATCTACCCTAGTCAAGTCTAGTCTAGTCAAACTTATCAGCTATCCCTTAACATGGGAACAATCGTGGCTAGTCTAGTTTAGTCATTTTTTTCAGAGCCTCTTGCTAGTCTAGTTAGTCTAGTCTAGTCTAGTCAAGTCAAGCGGCCGAAAAAAGCTGAAAAGTCTAGTCAAGTCAGACTAGACTAGGGCAGCACTACTCGCTCGCACGCACTCACTAGTCAGTCCTTTCATTTCAGTTTACCGCTGCAGCTCCTTTATGGCAGTGTGCAGTCATAGAGATGCGATGAATGAAATTTTTCAGTGATCTTCCATGCACTGCACTCTTGAGAAGATCATGTACAGATGCTGTATCCCGCATCCGCATCCGCATCCTTCGCATTCAGTAACCAACCAACCAAAGCCAAAGTAATTTTTGGATCTTTGGATTTTGGATCTTTGGATGCATGCATGTGTTACATGCTACAATTTACAATGTATTGGAGCCGGTTGAACGTCGCAGTGGACCACCGAAGGTTGGGTTGGACTATAAGTGGATGCTGGATTTGGTTTTGGTCGTAGTGGCCAATAGTGGATTCATTTGTCTGTGACGACGCGACTTTAGGCACATTCTTTTTGATCCAATGTCCAATTGACGAAAAGAATTCTAATTCATTTTTATTCAGCAGTGTAGTAACAACTAACAAACAACACAAACAAAACAGTAACCACATAAATATTAAAATACTTACTGACAATACTGGCATACATAAGTAAAAATTTAAAATACTTCTCCTAACGAAGTACTTATGAATAAATGAATAAACTTAATTGCTAATTAAAAAAACTGCGAAAGAAACCACAAACCACAACAAAGAATCTATCATCTATTGGCTGTATTGCATAGCACAGTGGTAGCACAATTACAAAACACTTGCCCACCTCGTCATAGTCATTATTTATTTTGTTAATTGATTCAACAGCAGCAACTACTGTCGACTGTTTATTCTGATTAGCTTATCAACTGCACAATTAAAATTATTATCGAAGAACAATCGAACTGAATTATCGAATTGGGCGACCGACCGATCTCCGAACCAGTAGTGACAAGAAGGAGCTAGAGGAATTTAAATAGGTGGGTGTAAATCATTGACTATAGATTTTGAAACGCTATTAAATTATTTTGTATATTTAATTCTAATTAAGTACGTATTATGTATGTAGCAGTATGCTGTCAATTTTGATGCTACATTTAAATAAATTATATTTGCATTTAGTATTTGACATTTAGGGATTTCTAATATTGTAAAGTGTGTATGCCTACAATTGACAAATGAGTAACTAAATCAGTTAAAAATTAAAAAACACAAAAAAAACATTTAGGGAAGGCAAAATTCGTATTTAGTGTATTAACTGTGTGGCGCGATTAGCGATGATGTAAGTCATGTAGATAGGCAAGATAGGTATTAGTTAATTAAAGTAAGTGACTTGCATTTAGTTTTTAGTGGAATCATTATAAATATTAAACACATTTAATTTCAAGTTATTTACCTATTGACGATTGACGAGGTATACTGAATAATATTATGCCACTGACTGTAGGTAAGCTGGGGAATGTGAATGATCATCGTCATCAACATTACATCAAGATACATAAATCCTGCAACGATGCAGCCGATGACTGACTGACAAAACACTGACAAGGGCTGATTGTGCTTTTGTGCTTGAGTTCAAGAGGATTAGGGAGCAGTTAGTATTTTGTAAACATTCTTAAAGAACCAACTAGTTTAAGCTAAACTGTCACTGTCAACAGTCAGTGTCAACTGTCACGTACGTAGGTGTACTCTCGTCATCAGTCATAAAGTTCGGTAATAACAAACAAAACAGTTAAAGCAACTTCAAACTACAACTGCCAAATGCGGAGCTATTGAGCTATTAGCTTCTTTTTTTTGTTGACTTCAGTCGTTCGTACTTTGGAAGTCTTAATTTCATTTTAAAATTTAAATGTCACTCCATTTCCCTTTGTTATCAATTACCTAAGAGGTAAGCAAGTCTAATCGTTTTGTTTTGTATCGACGACGTGAATGAGAACGACTGAACTGAAACGAGTTCTATTCCTATTCTTTTGTGTTATTTATAAAATGTTATCCTTCTTTGTGGTAGATAAACTTCAGGTTCCCCTTACGTGCGTGATAATTTATCATTAATTGCGAATTGAGGTATGTATGTGTGTAGGGAAACGGTCAGTCAGTGGTAAATCGGGGCCTGGGGCCTGGGGTTCGCTGGATAAGTTCATAAGATATTACTAGAACATTTTTATAGATAGGTGTATAAAAGTGTACGTAGTTCGTAGTTGATAAAACATTTTTTAAGTTACAAATATATGTAGTTGTGTACTGCCAGGCTATAATTATATTTGTGTATAATGCTTCATTAGTCATTAGTTTTATAGGTAGGTATATCCGATATCTGGTCTGGTAGGTACGTGTATAGGCTACACGATGGGCTTTGTCAAAAAAATGTTAACAAAATAATAAGTTTTGAAATTCTTTCTTTTTACTTTCTAGCCCCTGAAGCTTTCCTTCCTCGTTGTTGTTGTTGCTGTTCTTGTTGTTGTTCCGGACTTCGTGACAAGTGGAAATAAACGGCGGATCAGATTAGACGATTTCGACTCTGCTTTCGTGTTACTTGAAGGAAAAACCGAGACAGCAAACCAGGAGCAGGAAAGAATTGCTGTATCTACGATCTTGATAGTTGATAGTGAATTCAAGAAACCTTCTATCCGAATCTGGACATTCCGAAATCCAGAAATAATAACAGTTCTTTTGTTTTCATTTGCATCCTTGTCTGTCACGTCATCAAGTTATTACCATTTTGCAAACAAACTACTACCAACCTACCAACCAGTTGTATACTCCCGAAGAAGGACTGGAGCAACTGTGCCTGGAATTGAAATTAGAAGTGGGACTGGAAACCTAGATCTGGACTGGTGGACTAACTGACTTTTTGCCCGACTGACTGACTGATTGACTGACTGACTGCCTGACTGACTGACTGAGTGGAGCCTGAAACGAAACTGAAACTGAAAAAGGTGTTCGGGTTATAGAAATGTTCCTTATCGGTCTGACGGGGGGTATAGCCACAGGAAAAAGTACTGTGTCCCAGATTTTTAGTGAAAAGTATGGTATTCCAATCATCGATGCGGATAAAATTGCTCGGAAAGGTATGCCTAAACTTATGACGAGCTTTCTTTTGTTCTGAATACAGATATCACGTATGAAAATGCTTTTATCTTTTTTGCTATTGTGTGCATTATATAATATCCCGAGGTAGTTTATTTATAGATACCCATTAGATAAGTGTCCCACTTGCCAATAACTTTGTAACCATTATGAATTCACCTCACCAAGAATTGTCGAGTTTCTTTTGACTCTGCTTCGTTATTGTAGACACGGTGTACTGATAACAAGGGTACAGAAGGAAAAGGTATTAAACAACTCGATTACAAGAATTGTCAAAAATAAAGTTTTTATGATTTTTTAGTGGTTCAGCCAGGACGGAAGGCTTGGAATCAAATAAAGAAAACCTTTGGAAATGAAGTTATGGAAGGAGATGGGCAAATTAACCGAGATTTACTGGGACGTATCATATTTAGTGATCCACAAAAAAGACTTCAGCTTAATTCTATTACACATCCTGAAATTTACAAAGAAATTTACTGGCTTCTAGTTTGGTATTTTTTACGTGGTAATACAAATATTTGTTATGTAAATAATTTTATTGATTATGCCGTTATCTACATTTTTTGCCTATATCGAGTGTTAAAAGGCAAAATGACGCGTAAGACCTTGATTTCACTTACGACTTTAACCATGATTAACTTTAACTATAGTTAGTTTATCCATGATTAGCGTGTGAAATCCGCACTAACCATCGTTTTTACCCATGGTTAG
>JAQFZC010006084.1:0-13056 GCA_034695205.1 Dicyrtoma fusca
AACATATTTACATTTTTATGTCTCCTGTAAAGTAGCGAAAATGGACTTAACGTGCTTTGGAAACAAACTATTCAAATATCTTTGATCAAGAATTTGTCGATAGAAATTCATCTCGAGCAGTCTCAAAATTTTTGATGGTAATATCGCAAATTTCCCTTAAATCCTGGAGACCCCGAACTAAAATATCTTCCGCTTCAATTCCTTTCTCGGTTTGAATCTGCAAGATCATTTCTTTCTCAGCAGGATGAGGAATCGTGTAGGCACAGAACTTGACTTCAGGACTAAAATAATGTAAAAAAAAATACTCATTCCACTACATTTGACATTCAACATTTGTTCACACAAAATCACTACAGTTGACAGTGAACGATCAACTTTTTTAAATGATCTAGAAAAAAATGAACAGCACGACCCATTAAAATGTACGATAAAAATATATTATGAAACTTACTATCTAGAAATAATGAACCGAAGTACATTGCCAAGAGTATGGTCCTCATTTTTGAAAATGAATTTCTTACAGGTGTCATCCATACATCCCTTTGGAATGACCTACACACAGGTAATCAAAAACGAAACAAATAAAATATTAAATTTCACAATTAGACGCTTCCCTACTAACAACTAATATTAACTAACTAACTATTATTAATTACACCCAAAAAATTAATCAGTAATCAGCTTTTGAAACTTCAAACTTACACAGCTGAGCATGTCCTCATCAGGCAATTCCATTCCTTCCATGGTTCCAAATGCAATTAGTTTGAGAACGTGAGGTATAAATTTATAGAAATTATATATTTGCAATTAAAATCAATTACAATTTAACTATTTTTGTACTGAAATGCACAGGAAATATTAATTAACAACTAAAAACCCGAAAAACTTTCCAATTTGATTTGCTTTTATTTCTCAAACGCGTGTTAGTTTTAAGCGATCTGCCAACCCAAGCAAGGGCATCAACACGCCTGCTGTTTGATTCAATAAGCAAATCAAAATCAAAAAGCTAAAAGCAAATTAAAATTATTTAGCAAAAGCAAATTAGCAAAACTGCAAAAATAAATAGTTTTTTTAAAATTCATTTTGTTTTTATTCATCATTCGTCATTTATTCTATCATTATTTCATTCCTTCATCTTCAAAAATATGTTAGTGTTCCACTGCACTAGACTTAGACCCAGATTTAAGTAAGGTAATGTATGTTTTAATTACATTACATTTTTACAAGTGAAATGCATTATATTTGTTGTTATTTTGCTGCTACCTTCAAACTAAAAGATAAAGCAGTAATTGCCCGTTTGTTCCCGTTGTGTCGGTCTGTCTAAAGTGCTACCAGTTTAATTCAAATTCACTGGTGATCAAGTTAGGTATGTATTTAAGTAAATACCTTCCTACATTAAATAGCTTAATGCTGAACTTGGCAGGTTGGCTGGCACATTTTTTTCCCATTTATCTCCAAACTATCTTCACTTAAAGTATGAGGTGTGCCCATCTGATTATGACATGAACTAAAACATAATCAAAACTAGTTTTACATCTTTCCCATCTTCCCTTCAGGTAAGTAATCAAGTAGCAAAAGAACAGGATTTTAATTTTGCTATTGAATACACAGTACATTTCCATGTCCATCAATATGTCCCAGTCTGCATTTCAGTTTACAGTTCAAGATCGAATTCAAATTCAAATTCAATCGTGACTGCATATGCCCTACAACTAGTACGTACAACTACGTCCTCAACAACGCGCAACTTTGTGTCTAAAATAAAAATTTTGAAAAAGTATTAAAGTTTGACTTTGAAATGCAGAACTTTAGACAATCCTTATTTTACCGAACTCTTTTAGTTCTAAGTTTAGTGTCCATTTATCCGGCTCAAATTAATTCTCTCCAAATTTATTCTGTAAAAGGTGATAGTTCTGTACATTTGGTAGCCAGCAGTGACTCAAAATTGAAGGATGATGATAGTAATACAACTACGATCCGGACAGATATTGATTTAGTACATGACCAAGATGTTCAGAGTTTACTTTGTGAAGCAGATGAGCCCATTGAATGGGTTTATTCGGGCGATGGTGTAAGTTTCTGTTTACCTTTAATTTTGAAATTATATTCTAGTTAATCTTTTCGAAACGGTACTATATCTAGTTTTACATCTTTTTTAAAATGTTAATTTGTTGTTTAGACCTTTTTGAAAATGTTAATTTCTTATTTTGCATCCTTTTGAAAGTGCTAATCTCTTTTTTTGACACTTTTGAAAGTGTCAAATTCTTGTTTAGACCTTTCTGAAAATGTTAATATCTTGTTTTGCATCTTTTTGAATGTGCTATTTTTTTGTTTTGCATCTTATTGAAAGCGTTAATTTCTTGTTTTGCATCTTTTTGAAAGTGCCAATCTCTTGTTTTGATACTTTTGAAAGTGTAGCGGTTAGTTTTGTTTTGACCTTTTTGAAAGTGCGAATTTTTAGTTTTGACCTTCTAGAAAGTGTCTTTCTCTTGTTAAGACCTTTTTGAAAATGTTAATTTCTTGTTTTGCATCTTTTTGAAATTGTTATTTTCTTGTTTTGCATATTTTTGAAAGTGCTATTTTCTTGTTTTGACCTTTTTTAGTCTTATATTTGCAGGTTTTGAATGCTTTTGAAAATGTTATTTCTAGTTTTGATCGTTTTGGAAAAGTGAATTTCTAGAAAACAGCACTTTTGTAAAGCATTCCTTCCGTAGCTCCCGGTTCCAAATAGGTAGGTTAAAGAATGTTGAAATTGTAATATTTATTCTGCCTCTGGCTATAATTTTTAGCGCCCATCAAAGATTAAGGAAACAACAGTAAGGACCGAAACTAATTTGGTTCAGTCAACTTTAAAATTCAACACTGGAGTTGGAAATACGAAGAAATCTACTAATAGAGAGTACTCAGAACATACGGGAAGATATACCTGTCGAACTTTGAAGAAAAACGAGCTTAATAGCAGTGTTTATATTTATTTTAGTGGTGCGTCTAAATTGTAGATAAAACAATATTTTTCTTAGACATGTGGACATGAGTCCGAATATTTTGAAAATTTTGAAATTTTGAATTTCTTGAAATTTTATTTATTACAGATGAGAATAAAGTATTTCTTCAGGAAAATGAGCACCGCGAACAACTCTTTGTGCCATCACCAGTACCAATCTATGCGGACTTAGCCGGTCCCCAAAATTTAATCATACCTTGCCTATCAACGAGTTCAAATGTTACCGTCAATTTGTACAAAAAGTATTTGAAGGTAAACATAAAGAGTATTATATGTACATACAGCAAGACCACAAGTTTTTCTTATGTAATTACTTCTCTAACATTTTATTTTACGATTTTAAGGGAAAGAAATTAAAACTTCAGCTAATCGACCAAGTCTACAACCCAAAAGTAGGCTTTGCACTCCCGATTCCAAAAAACATAACCAAATTGAACTCTCTCCCGGGGGAATACCTTTGTGTGGCAAATACAACGCGGAGAAACAACGCCACATTTATTGTTAACCCACCTAAACGTGTGAACATAAATTTTATTAAAAATACAAAAAAATGACTTTTAGATTTTTCTGATAAAAAAAGAATTTACTCGATCTTGACCAGACTATTTAAAAATTTTGGCAGTTGTTACCGTGAAGGCTTGGCCCTCAGAATCCATAATTTATATTGGAAAGGAGCTCAACTTTACATGTGAGTCCAACGAGCCTGTCTTCATCAAAGAAACTGAATCAAATCTTGCCTTGTATGATGATTTGGACGGCGAAGGCCTGGAGGAGCTCCCCACCGAAGATGAAATTGAGGAAACCACGGAAATCAGCCCTACCAGTCTTCACGTTGCAAATCACATTGATTTAAATCCCATCCCTGGAAGTTTCGGTGTCTTTCAATGTCAAAGGGATAACGACGAAAGACACATATTGCATTCTTGGAAGTATTTCGTTATTGGAAAGGAGGCTGATGAGCTCAGTGGACTCAAATACAGTAAGAAAAAGGGGGAATTTCGCTGTCGATCCAAATCCAATCAACCGGGGTTGCTTTCTTTTGTGAGCTGTAGCACTCCGAGTGAGTGTACCGTTAATAGGGTCTGCCTCCAAAGAGTGAGTTTAGCATCTTAAAATTGTGGAATATACAATTGAATGTGTATATATGTTTCTTTTCTTAGTTAATTATATCTCTGTCTCTGTAACAGTGGGATTCCTGTACTGGCTACGATTTCCCTACTGACAGTCCAACGCGTTGCAAATCTGCATCAAAAAAATCTAAATTTCGATTCAATGAGCCTTGCACAAAAATAATTCATCACGGCGGCTCATCCGGCTATGTTCGTTGTGTAGCCGAAGGCATCGACGAAATTAGGGGATTTAATGCAAATGGACTACTTCCTAAAAATCGGGATTCTGACGAACTAAAGTTGTCCCTTAAAACGGGAAATGTCCCACTAAAATTAAAACTGACCTTGAATACTATAATGGCACAAGCTGAAGATGGATTCAAAAGATTTAATTTGACCCTGGAAAGGTCAAACTTTGATTTTATTGGGGGTCACAAGTGGACAGCGAATTTAGAAAATGGGAGCTCAGTAGATGTTACAGCAGGTATGTATGTACTGTCAAAAATAAGTAATAAAGGCTGTAATTTTGTTTGTCATTAATATTTTTTTAACATTTTTTCCCTTCGTTTAGAATCAGAAAAAGTTGACCGAAGCTCAACCGACCTGACACACTCAGTCATTAAAATTTCCAACGAAGTTTTGCCTCATGCCATCAAGATTATATGCAAGGTCCCTATGAGGGATTCCATGGAATGGAAAGATGTGGGTGTGGTGATTAGCGAGGGCAGAATTAGTATTGATAGTGATTTATCGACAGACAATGAAACCAAAACAGAATCTACTACATCTGTAGTAGAGACCGAGGACACGGATCCGGTTTCGGGAATAATTATTGTAAATGATAATGGTAATTCTACGTCTATTGACGATAGCAATACTGAATCCGAAGAAACTACGGATACGGTTCAAACTCCTGTTGGGCTGGCCCAAGAGGAAACTACTGTGGGAAATGTTGATGATGAAATACTATAGGAATTTTTTACAAAATTTCAGTTCATAAGTTCTTTTACGTTGTGTTTAAAACTTAAAACTACCAGTTTTAATTTATTTTTTGTAGTTAATTAGTAGAACAAGTTTTTCAACAATTTTGTGTTATTTACTTAATTTTGTGGTTTTGTTTGGGGAATCTCAGTAATGTACCAATGATGATGTGGCAAGCACGTTGACAAATGAAAATAAAAACGTGCTTTCTGTATAATCTGTGTGTCTGTATTACTCATTGATTCGTTGAATGTTGGTTTGATTTGAAAATGTTGAATTCAAATATTTTTACAAGCATTATATTATAAGTAGCATCCCACTAACACAATCATTGTGTAAACTTAATGTCAAAAGTCAAAAAAACCTTATCGGTTATTAAGCTGGCTTTCGAAGAATGTGGAAATGCTAACAGTGGATTTCTAGATAGCTCGAATAGCAGCGTGTGGTAAGATAGTCTAAGCTTTTAAGGTACCTACGGTTTAACTATTTACAGAAAAATAGAGTAGTTTATCATTATTCATTATCATTAAAAAGTGCATTCATTAGTCACAGGCAGCTCAATAATATGTGAAAAATGAAAAAGTCCATCCAATTAATTGAATAGCTACCTATACCATCTAATTAGGGAGTCGATTTTAACGGAAATAATACAAAAAATTTACAGTTTGTTCATTCAACCCGAAACGATTACTTTTCTTAAGGAAAGTAGGATAAAAATACATATTGCAATTATACAAAGCTGACTAATACCAAAGGTACACATTTTAAACTAATAAGACTAGGTATACCTTACGATTGGCATTTTGTATACATAATTAATCACATGCTTGTTTGTTTATGGTCATTTATGGTCAATAACAGTTGCATGTTTTGTACTTATTTACTCACTGTATATGTACATATAAGTGCTCTAATTGTGTTTAAAGCTAATATTTTTTAATTAGTATATAGGTAACAATTACCCTTCATTCATTAAAGTATTTAAAATTTTAGTTTTGTTCTAATTGCTCTATGTTTAGATGTGCTTACGAGTTAAATTATAAATTATAATTATAAATTATTTTCGAGATTTGTAATTATGATTTGTAAGAGTAGACTCAGTCAGCCTTGGGTTCGACTAGAATGGAATGTAGTGCAACGGGCATTTCAAATATGATGGTCATTATTTCTTCCAAAGTCAAAGGCGAAAGCCTTACTAAAATTGCTAATAGGAAGCTTTTTTCATAAAATTCAAAACATGTAGATGTACTTAATTAGGTAAGCACTCCGGTTTTCTAAAGCTTATAAAATAAGTAGGTAGGACATTTAAAAAAAGGCAAAGCATATGTTATTTTAACAACGTTTACAAAAAGTGAACAATATCGATCATAATTAGTAGGCAATCAATCACAGTTACCAGCACCTACCCTACTAGTTTACTAGTGCATCACATTTTTACAGTTTTTTTAGTGCTGTAAGTACTGGTCACTACTCGTCAACTGGTCTTAATACACTGTCGCTACGTGCTGCCGTTTATTTTTACTGCAATCAAAGCCGTTGCTATACTCACCAGTCACCAGTGCAAATTAGCCCCTGGCAGTGCCTGGCACTGCCACAGAAAAGAATTGGTGGTAGTTTCTGGGAGCTCTTTTATAAGAACTAGAACGCAGTAGACTAGAGTAGAGAGCAAAATCAAAATCTAAAAAAAATGACTAGTAGTGAAATGCATTAAAACGACACACAGTATAGGTAATTCTACAAAACGGTAGCAAATAATATAAATAAAGTACAAAAATAATATTATAGGCATTACGAATGTCAAAATGTTGAATCCCAATCAGCTGTAATTTTGTAATTGTGTAGGAAATAAAACTACCAACTACCTAAAAATCATTATTTGTCGGTTGTCAGTATGACTGGATGCGTGTGTAGTGTAAGTGTAGACTGTAGGTACGTAATTATAAATATGTAATTATACATTCAACATTTGACATTATCAAATATACTACGGATCATTTTATTGTTGACGGACGAGTCGGGTGTAATTTCACTGAATCGTGACTTCGTGACTTTTTTTTCTTTTAAAAAGGTTGAATAGAATATAAATAATATAAAATTGTTATCCTTTTATCAATTATTTGTTTAATGCCTTTAGTGTTCGTGTTCAGTGTTGCTTATTATTAGCTATACCAAACGACCAGACCATCCATCAGTTCAGTTCCATCCATCCACCCACCCACTACCACTACCTACTACCAACTACTTGACTGATAAAATAGATAAAGGGATAAAAGTCAAAAGCAAAATCTCGAGCATCATAAAAAATAAATATCACATGGAGCAGTAGGTTTAGTAGTTATTATGACTGTAACTTCAAACTTATATAAAAATGTATAAGTATTAATTTAAGTAGCATGCATATAGCGAAGAACTCTAGTTGATAGGAGTACACGACTGACGGTCAACAGTATTGTATTCATTTACTAATTATTAAATTCAAAATTAATAATTTAAGAATATAACTAATAAACCCCAAGCTCTCAGTTTCCAAATAAAATTAGTTTTGTTTCGACATTCCACGTTTACGGGTCGATGTCGATGGGACTTACTTACTAGTTAGTCATTGGCAGTCAGTTAACTATTTCAGTCAGTGTCTCTGTACTGTACTGTACGTGTAACTATTATCTAACATTACATTTAAGTAACTTAGAACGACTGGCAAGGCAAACATTTGAATTAAATACTGACAAAAAAATACATACTTTCAACATTAGTCGTAGTATAGATTTTATTACGAATGAGTGTGCATTCATAGTCAGTGCAGTCAGCAGTGGCATAATATTGGCAACTGGCAGTCAGCTGTTGGCTGCTAAGTTTAAAGAAACTGCAAAATCTTTAATCATTAATTAACCTTCAGCCGTGCCGTACTGGTTTTGAGTTTTAAAGGTTGTAGATAATTAAACTTTTTATTAATTTTTGTGTGTTATTCTATGTCATATGTAGTTGCAAATAGTCAATAGTGTTAGTAATCTTTAATTGTTAGTGTGTCGTTGTGTCGTAGGTCAAAGTCAGTATTAAGTTTAAGTATTGCAGCAGTATAACTACTAAAATTATTATATTTTATAGAATTTTGTTGTTTGTGGAAACACCTCCTTTTATGTAGACATCACAATTAGTTCAGTAATTTGACCGACTTTCGATTATCGATGACGGACAGTCAGAATTTGTAATTGTGATCAATAATTATTGCGTGTATTTCTACTTACTTACCTACACCTACTTAAAGTTGAAAATGTTTTGTAGTGTTTTAAAGTGTTAATTAGTTAATTTTAAAGTCTGATTTTAAAGTGCATCGCAATAGTTAGGGAAGCAACACGCTGGAAAATGACGTGCCGTGAATTGAAATAGGGGTGTATATGTAACTTTGAACTTAAATTGTCGATTAGTGTTGATACTGCTAATCAGTATATAAAATTGGACTGCTTATGAAGTCAAAAGTGTAGTATTCACATTTTTAATAAATCGACATTAAATATAAACAATAAGGACAGAAGTCCTAATCAAAACTGGTGGTCTAATTGTGGCACAATCAACAAAATGGGATCAAGACTAAGGTCTAATCAAAATCCGGTGGATGCAGGCCACATCGGTATTAATAATGGGACCCCGACTGACCTCAACAATACTTCTGACCATGAGAGTGATACTGAAACCATTTCGTTCACATCAACTGTTCCGGAAAACTCTAATAGTCGTCCCCGGTGTGACTGTGGAAATGGATTTGGGACAACAGTTCGATCCATCTTAAAGAATGTTACGATTGAGCCCGTCATGTTTTTACAGATGTATGGAACTATGTCAACTGGGGTCATTGTTCAGGATCTTTATATAGATCGGATATGTCGAGTCAAGCTAAATCACTCCGCGGAAAAGTGTGCAAATCTTACTGTGAATAGTGATGGTACGTTACTGAACAAAGCTTTTAATTTTAATTAATCTTATTTTATTATGTAGGTAATTCAATACAAAAAATGTCTATGAAGTTTTTAATTGTGTTTCGTTTTTAAATATTTCAGATGATAACGATTTGGAGCGACAAGTGGATGCAATCGCGAGTGAATACTCATTATATCGAGGGCTCATTGAGACCATAATCCCCGTTTTATTTGCAATGTTTCTGGGTTCTTGGAGTGATAAACACGGGAGTAAATTCCCATTACTTCTTCCAATCTTTGGCTACATCCTGTCCGCTGCTATGTACACACTATTCAGCTTTTTACCCGATTTACACCCCCATTATATTCTCATCAGCTCAATCCCTGTGTCTTTGACGGGGGGCATGGTAGCTATTGTTCTCTCTGCCTTTAGTTTTATTTCTTCGGTCACCACGAATGAGAATCGGAGCGTTCGTATTGGTATCTTGGAAGCCTTTTGGTTCTTAGGAATGCCTATCGGATTATTAAGTGGGGCAAAAGTAAGTGTCTAAACGCTTTATGTATACTTATAGTATAGAAAATTAGTACTTTAAAACTAAATTTTGACATTTTGTGCTTACAGATTTTTAAAGCTGGAGGATTCGCTCCTGTTTTCCTTGCAGCCGCATTAGTCAACTGCATCGCATTGACATATGGTTTAATTTTTATTCGGGAAGACAAACCAGAAATTCCTGCTGATACATCAAATTGCTTTAAAGACATGTTCAATGTTGATGCTGTTAAGGAAACTGTTTGGACAGTATTTTCTAGAAGGGAGGGACCGCGAAGAGCGTAAGTTATCTTTAATTGTTATCGAAAAACCAAAGGTGAAATATATTATTTAAACTTATTTAATTTGGATTTTGAAAAAAATACCAATGTGATTTTTGATTTTTCATGTTTTCAGGTGGATCTTACTAATTATTGCAAGTCTCAGTGTTCGAATCATGACCCTTTTTGGCCCGAATAATTGTATGTTCCTATTTGCACGATACCAGTTGCATTGGAATGAACAGGATTATTCGACGTACACTATGGTGGAAGGATTACTAGGCATTCTTGGAGGAGCCCTCATGATAATCTTTGGAATGAAATTATTAAAACTTTCCGATGTAGTTATTGGTCTCATAAGCTGCATCGGTTTTGTTTTAAGTAATATTTTGATAGTCATGGTTCCTCACGATCGTCATTACGCCTGGCTCCTTTATGTTGGTAAGAAACTAAGAAATAGTCAACTAATTAATCAAAAAGCACCTATAAAAAATCAGTTTTATTACATTTAGAAGTACGTGTATTAATGTTGGTATAAATTTCATATTATGTAAGCTCTACTGGATACTATTTTGTGTGAATTAAAATAATTACAGCTGCAGTAGTTCAAATGTTTGGAGGAATGCCAGCCATCGTGATGAGATCAATGCTGTCTAAGCTTGTTCCAAAGCAAGAATTAGGAAAAATTTTCACTTTTGTTGCCTGCGGTGAATCTTCGGTGCCCATCGCAGCTTCCGCTCTTTACGCTTGGATTTTTATAAGTACAGAAAAGGATTTCCCGGGTGCCTTCAGTTTACTGTCAGCAGGACTGAATTCATTATTGCTTGCCAATTTTATGTACGTCAAAGGGAAAGAGTTCTTTTACGTTTCTACTGTCCTTGTGTTGTAGGATTAAAAGATAGTTTTGCGCCTTACAATTTTAATGACTTAGCGTTAATTAACTAACGTCTTTTCATTTTTAATTATTACAGATATTTTTTCTTTGCGTTACGCAAAAATCCGGAAATACTCGAATTGAAAGAAGATGAAGAAGGAATTATTAACTAATTGCAACGTGTCGAGACATTAAAACTTCTAGTTTAATACTACCTTGCTAAAATGTACCTTCTACTTTTTTAAGGCAAATACCGGAGCCTACTTAAATATTTTTACCTGCCTCTCTTTTCTTCATTTTAGTTTGATTTAACTATGTGAGTTTTGATAAGTTATTGTAATGACAAGCATTTAATGTAGGTAGTAAAATGGTTGCAAGTTAATTGATGCATTTTGTTGCAGCATATTCGATAATTGTGTAGGTAAGTATTTTGAGTTCGTATTTGCTTCATAATTTACTTTTACACTGTATTTTGATATAGATGGGTGTCTTATTGGTGCAGTGGCTAACATTCCATTACTTAACTTCGATTACTTAAACCTTAGCAAATACATAATAGTAATAACAATCAAGATGTTGCAGTTCAACTATTCTTAAATTGCATGTGATATAATTATTTCTATATTTATGTAATCCGCCTTTTTATAGCAGTATTCCGTGTTATCGTTATTATGTAGATACTGGTGTAATTTGTTATTCGTGATCTGTTTTATTTTAGATAAGTAAATCAACTGGCGCTGTACAGTCAATTCGATTTAATGTCATTTGATTTTCACTAAATTGCTTAATTTATTATTTGTATAACATTGAACATGTTCATATAGTAGGTTTATACCAAAATACCAATTACTCGCATAAACAATCAAAGCTTCCTTTAGATTTGGTAGAAGTAGCTTTAAATGATTATTATTTCAGTTAGCACCATTATTAACAACAGAAAATTTTATCTAATGTTTAAAGATGTGTGTAAGATGCTATACAGTAAATTCAAATCTTGATTTATTAAAGGTCAAATTATACATTGGTTGAAATTATAAATATATTAGTATCCGTATCCAATAATCCAATAGAATGCATAATATAGAACATCTACTACATCTATTAATTTTCGAATAATATTTTTATATCTTTTTTCAAATATTTTATATATCCACCGGATTCTCAGTTCTAATGTACTAAGGGTACAAAAGCTTGTCTGCAATGATCATTAGTGCTAAAAGCAAGATTTCCTTGTCTGAATGCCAAATTAATATTAAAGATTTTGCAGTAAATGATTGGTAAAATATTGTTTTTCTTACTACCGTAGGATTTCTGTCCTTCAGTAGATGGATAAAGTTTCAATCAATTCCCTCAATAGTTTGTTTTGTCAGAACCATGTTTGGAATGTTTTGGATAGGAAGCAGGGTTGTATTCTTTCCTGCTCTGATCCCTATAATGTTTTTCCTTATAATCGCCATTCTTATGTTTCTCGTAAGAAATAGGAGGAGGAAGGTGCTTTCCAGGTCTTTCTATTGGAGAGCCATCCACTTCAATCGGTGATTCAATGTTAGAATCAACAGCGGATTCCAAACCTGTAGAAGTTTCAGACCCAGATTCTCCACCTTCCGTATCTTCCGCATCTGGAGCAAACTCATCTTCTCCAGATACTACTTCATCCGTCCCCGTACTTGGCTCGATGACACTGCTCATAGAACCAGAGTCACTCTCCTCCCCTCCGTCCGAATTAGATGATGATGCTTCCCCTGCAATATTAGCTTCATCCGAAGTTACATCTTCTGAGTTAGCACTTCCATTTTCTAAACCGGATACATCGGATTCTGATGCGCCACCGTCTCCATCATTCAATTCCTTTCCGTTTTGAACTGATGGTAAACTGGGATCAACAGCCAGTATCAACACATTACCGTTCGACATCGATTGAATTCCTTCAAGCGTTGAAACCGATTCACTCAAATTCACAGTACATGCTAACGATTCCGCTTCATCAACTTCCAAAGAAGTTGCATCGACTTCAACAGAACTAACATTCAAACCCACTTTTAAACAAGGAGCTGAGGACGTTGGCGACTCTGTAGGTGCCATAGTTGGGGGTTGCGTCGGTGGTTTTGAAGGTGCCACAGTCGGGGCCTGCGTCGGGGGTTGCGTCGGTGGTTTTGAAGGTGCCACAGTTGGGGCCTGCGTCGGAGGTTGCGTCGGTGGTTTTGACGGTGCCACAGTTGGGGCCTGCGTCGGAGGTTGCGTCGGTGGTTTTGAAGGTTCCATAGTTGGGGCCTGCGTCGGGGGTTGTGTCGGTGGTTTTGAAGGTGCCACAGTTGGGGCCTGCGTCGGGGGTTGCGTCGGTGGTTTTGAAGGTGCCACAGTTGG
>JAQFZC010006085.1:0-13054 GCA_034695205.1 Dicyrtoma fusca
AGGCTCGAAGCAGGGCTGAGGCTGGAAGTTTCCATTCCAGTCTGCAGTCCTAACCACTCACCCAAGCACGCCTGCTTGTATTTGCCATTAAAGCTCATTTAAAATATTCCTTGTGTTAACATTATATTACACTCGAAAGCTTGGCTAATCGTAAGTAATCCCACAGTTGTGAGGATCGTGATGAGCAGAGACATGTTTACTAGAATAAAAATAGATGTAAGCAAACTAATCAACTAAAAATTTTAAGAAATGTGATGTTTGTGTACCCTTGAAATTCCCTGACAGGGTGGTTGGCTACTATTTTGCCAACTAATTCACCATCTTCATTAGGTTGGCACCGGATGCATAGCCCAGTTCTATGGTCACGTAGAGGCTCACCAGTTTCTTCGTCAACTTTAATCAAAGTCACGGGATAAATAAATGGCATAATTCTGGATATGAATCCAACAGCTCCAACACGATTGTCAATGTTAACTGAAATATTAATAATAATCAATTACAACTTTAATGCAAGTACACACTTAATAAAACTACAGATTACATAGACAAAAAATGGTGTCTGAATCCGTTTTACAATTCAATTTGTCATTTAATCCAACTTATGTAGTAAGTATACAATACCTAAAGTAGCCTACCGCTACGACAATCTACCTTTTAAGAACATGTAACTTACTTATATTGCAATTCCCTTCCGTGGCACCATAGAATTCCGAGATCGTTTTAATGTTAAAACGTTTGGCGAACTCAGCCCAAATTTGGGGTCGCAGTCCATTACCGAACATTAGTTTAACTTTGTGTTTTTTGTCGTCCGGGGAAGGAGGCTGGCTCAGCAGATACCGACATATTTCACCAATGTATTGTGCTGCCTACAATTAATTGAACAAAGTTTTATTTAGTAAAAATATTTTAATTTCTACAGCACATACTACCCTGAAAATTTACTAAATAAGGTTTAATAAAATAGACAAATGTTTGGCCCGATTTAACCAAAAATGCCTACAATTGGTACTAAAAAAAAATATACTGCCGAAAAAAAACTGACGGGAACCTCATATAATGGGCTTCCTACCTGCATCTATAGTGTGCTCTCCAAAAAATCAGATTAAAAACTCCTTACCTATCCCTTTCCTTGGTAGTAGTTGGTAGTGGTTTATTCGCTGGGTCGAGAAGTTTTGTCTCTCGACGACCAAGCGGGTAAAGGAGCTACGACCTACGACAGCGACTTGTATATCCCTACGCTAAGGCTGCACATACATATTTACATTCACTTCGAGAAGCCTACTGGTTTAGAAGCTCTTAAAACTCCTATTTTAGATGACATGGAATATAGGTATTGCATAAAATATATAATAATTATTATAATTAGTAGAGGGATAGCTAACCACGTACTCCAGATTTTTTACAACTCATATACATTTCCTTCGCACAGCAAAAATTCCTGAAATAATTCTCGTTAGGGAGGACAGAAATGGACCTTATTGGTCTGGGGTATAAAGTGTTCAGCCCAATCCATAAGTGTGTCGTATACGGAACCCCATATATACAAGTAACGCACACCTTACTTCATGGCATGAAGACTATCTCTAACTTTATTAATGCATAGAACTACTTAGTTTCCCACGTCCCAACCGATTTTAGCTTTTAATTATGCATTACTAATTTCCTAGGGGATTAAACTGTTTAGAAGGTAGCTTGACTTTAGATTTTAATTCCCTTATCGATAAACGAATGTTAGGTACTACTATGAAGTCAAGTTATCTTATCAAGGTATTATACCTATTTGTTATTCAAGCTACCGGATCCACTTATAGATTAATCGAGTATATTCAATTCTATTTAAATTGCTTGTTATATATAGGTAATAAGCAGCAAAAAAATTAAGTTTATATATCCAATTTACAATAAAATTAGCGCAGATTCCTTGGTTAGCAATTTTCTTACAAAACTAGTACTATACTGACTATTTACATAATGTCTCCACATCTAAGACTTTATAGAAAAAGACCGACCGTGCATCCATATTTTGCACAATCCTTCCAGTAAGCAGTTGCGGAGAATTTCCTTCGAAGCACAGCAGTAGATCCGAAGACTGCAGCTTGGCCAACGCCAAGCATACCGCCAGCAGTATGATACATCGGGAGTGGGTCGTAAATGACTTCATTATTCGATACTCCAATAAAATAATGGATCCCCATGGTGAAGAATATAAATCTGAAAAAGGTTCAATCCCGAAAATCCATCCAACTCTTAGTTAATATGGAACACAGTGGTAATGAGTTTGCGTTTGATTCTTGTATTGTCGATCACGGGAGCTGGACCAACGTGCTTATCAGTTACCTATAATCTACGCCTTCATTGCATGGGTCGGAGGAAGTTTTAACCCAAACACCTGTCTAAATGCAGATAAAATTGACTTAACCAGCCCTACTGCTTGAGGATTTCCGGCTTAATGTCTACCTAATGAGGATGTAATACAAACTGCGCAATAAGCAACTGATCCCACGAAACGTAAATTTTCAATTTTCGGGTTCGTTCAGATGGACTTTCGGTTACAAAATTTCGTTCTGATAATAGACAACTCCGCTCCATACAAAGAAGAGTTGAAAGAAAATTTTGAACATGTAGATATTGTTATAGTTTTCCTGACAGAGATGCAGTGGAGTGATTGTAGGAAAGAATGTTCCCGGAAAAAATATTCCCAAAAATTTTGACGATGAAAAAATGTTCCCAAGCTAGAAGTAGGAAAAAAATATTCACGAGTGCGAAAACAGAATAGCATAACACATGTCTTCTATTGCATGCCCCATAATAAATTTAAACCATTTAAAATTTTATACTGTAATTCGTCAGGTAGTAATTAGGGTCTTGGTTAATTCGGGGTTCATTACATTAGAAAATAGAGCAAAAACAAATTTTTATGTCACCCACATATGTATGCCTATTCTGTTTTCGCACTCGCGAATATTTTTTCCTACTTCTAGCTTGGGAACATTTTTTCATCGTCCAAATTTTTGGGAACATTTTTTCCGGTAACATTCTTTCCTACAACCAAAACGAATACCTAGTATGTAGCTATACTGTGCATGAAGTTCAACGGGAAATACTATGTTTGAGCCCATTTGATTTCTACGGTACTAAATAAGGTAAAGTAAAGCCTGATAGCTCCCTTAAAGAAAAAGATCATCACCGCACTCACATGGAAAAAAATGTAAATGAGAAGAACTTCCTAATACCGTAAAGCTTCTAATAGAAGGCCCCGCCTTCTATCGTATTTCTTCCAATAATTCCCCCTCTCCAATAATTCCCTCCCCTGAAAGGGGAAAAAGAGAAATAATTCCCCTCCTCTATTAATTCCCCCGGGTATATTATTGGAAACAATTACCTACGTAAAGTAGTACAGTACAAGGGAAGACTGCGCTTTAGACGAAGAAGAGAACGATGAAAAACAGAAAAATAATGAGGTTTTAATCGACTTTGACGCGTTTATGTGAAGTGGTCATACAGTATGCAATTTTTCGAAAGTAAATTGCCTAGAAATGTATAAAATTACGCATTAATTTGAATGTAATGCATGTCATCCATGCCACGAAAAAGAATAGTTCCCCCTCTGTAATTATTCCCCCTTTCTATTAATTCCCTCCTCTGAAAGTTAAAAAAATAAATAATTCCCCCGGGAATTATTGGAAGAAATACGGTATTTGTAAAACTCAGCTCGACCCCCGCTGTTTATTAGAGACCCGCCGTCTATTAGAGGTCTGATTTCAATGCTAAATGATTGCACCAGCGCCACCAAACCTCGCCGTCTATTAGAGACCCGCCTTCAATTACAAGTTTTACGGTAAATAAGAAAGCCAAGGACCCTGAAGTCGTAGTATGATGTTGGTGTTACTACTAGAGATGAAAATACAAGGCTAGAAATAAATTCCCCTGGAAAAGCCATACAACGAAAAAATATCCCCAAATACCGTATGCGAGAAATCCCCCCGCATACGAACTGTGCACCAAAAAATGATTTGGACATCATGCAACAGGCAATGGCATACTTATTCTTTGCGTGACTGTTTTGGTAGAATTTATTCCAGACGGTGACAATGGATTGTGGCCAAACGGTTCAGTTCAGAGTCACGTCGAAACCTAAAGTTAAGTGCAACTAGCGTTACGTACACTGCATTGCAGAAGCCTAGAATTACGTACATTGCTGCAGCCTAGAAATACGCATATGGTCAGACGTCATGTCAGGATCAGCGTTATACATAACTTGTGCACAATTTCTCGAGATTCTCGTCTAGAAGAAGGCAGCTGAGTTTTTAATAATACTATGAATTCAAATTGGTTACGGTATGTCTACTAGTACGACAAGCAGACACAGAAAAACACAAGTCCAATAGTTAACGGCAGTCCATGAGCTTACTTTCTAGGATACAACTCACATGTAACATTCACAAGTTTTCCTGCTAAAAAGGCAAGCTGCAAAAAAGTGATTTTTAAACTCGAATGTACGGAACAAAAAGATATTTCTATTGATTTGAGATTCATCGATACACATTCAGAATGAACGCATGCGAAAAAATTACTGCAATCCAACGGTGCATCATTAACTCATGCAATTTACCACATTCATTTGCGAGCAGCCAATCTCGCCTATCATTGAGTTTGGGTAAAAAGTGTGTTCCACAGAGAGGAGAGTGAGATCTAACAACATTAGAAAGAAAATATAGAGTAGAAAGATGTATCACTGAGACTAGTGGGTTAGTAGTGCTCGTCTTTTTACAATATACCTATATATATTGATACGATTTTTCAACCTTGGCATAACAATAAGTATGTACAAGCAATCACCCGTAAATTATTTTAACAAAAAATATTTTTGTGTATAGTATAAACAGGCAGCAATATACAGCATTTGTCCACCTACATATATACTAAATATAAAAGCACATAAAGAGCGACCGACTCGACTATCTACCCTGATTTTCTCCCCAAACCGAGTAATTTCACTGGTCATTATTTATGCTGTCGTAATTCTACTATTTGATCGAGAAGTTTAAAACAGAATATGTACGAGACCAGCGGTACTCAGAACGTAGAGGAGAACATCAAAGCAGAAAGCATACGAAATTGAGAAATCCGAGAACATACAACAGATAGGTACGTAGGCAAAAAATGCTGTGTGAATAAAGCTCTTCATAACTCTCATTTAAACCCGCAAGCAATAACTATATTATTATATGTACATATTTACAAACTTATTAGTTATTAGGAGCTCGTCATGCTGAAAAGTAAACTTGACAGGATGAGCTAGTTCCTTACATCAAACATATGCATCATAAGTAAACAAAAAACAAACAACAGAACGATTCGACAAAACAAGTATAAAATCAACAAAGCACAGAGGAAATCACTGATTTAACTGTTTAAATTATGTCCCTTGTCATAGTTGATTAGTTGACCCTTTCTAATCTCTAATAAGCAAAAGTTGATTACCTCCGAACTGGTCTTTAGATTCCAAATCAAAACGCAAAGATATTTAGATAGCGCTGCTAGCTTGAACGTCTTTAACTAGCGATACATAATGCCTAGGTCAATAGGTAGACAAACCCTAAAACTACCGCAGCAATATCACCATGTTCAATTTTGATCCTTATCTTTGTTTGTTGAGGTACAAAAAATTACATTATGCAGGTATTTGTGAAAGAATTTGTTAATAATCCAAATATATACCTAATCCGTATATAAAAAGTGTGGAGTACATAATATTATTAAAATTACTAATGATCAACGAACAAAAAATAATATTTCAGTATGTACCTGAATTTTTTTCAAAATCACGAAAAGTTCTGCTATTTGACTCCTAACAGACTGAGAAAGGTTCAGGTTCGCTGGGCTAACATTAGTACCCAAACATATCAATAAATAGGCAAATATCGATCTCACTGTTGTACACCTGCTACAGTTAAACTTCAGTCACAACCCTCCCCTCCCCTCTCCATCTTCGAACTCGCTTACTTCAGCTGCTGAGGTAATCAACTTATTGCTGAAAGAAATTGCACGGGTTTGCTTTTTTCCATTAGATTAACGTATAGAACTAAGCTTTGTCAAATAAAAACAGTTCAGATATCACAAGGTAGTCAGTCCAAGTCATTAGAAGTCATACCGTAACATTGAAGCGGGTGCAGTCCTTCCAGAAAGCTTTGGCCGAAAATTTGCGACGCAAGACGAGAGTGCATCCAAAAACTATGGCTTGTCCACAGCCTAAAATTCCTCCTGCTGTGTGATAGAAAGGCAGTGGACAATAAACTACGGCACTCTGAGTAACACCAGGCATTATGTGACCTCCGGCAACGGCCATTATGTAACTAAACATCAGCATTATTGAAATATTTCAAAGGTCAAAAATTTCATTTTGGAGTACAAATCAGTTGTCTGCAAGAGTGCAACGAAGCACCATAGTGTTCTGGTCCTTATACAGAAAATCAAAGCTCAGCTACATTAATGAGTACGAAGAGCGAGTCCGACCCGTGCGTGCTACCCTACAAGAGCGAACTGAGAAAAAAAGCTGTGAGAAAATGTGTTACCGGGAATGTTTTATCACAGCAGCTTTGGGCAGACCTGTCGTCCCCGATGTATAAATATATAACAGCTTATCAGTAAAATTAATAGGTTCAGAAGCAACAGGACGATCGGCGGAAGCCGCCTTCAGAGCCGAGTCCAAAGAAGTAGCACCAACTAGCATTTTATTATCGTCAGCACCAAAACAGTATAGAGGAACTTTATCCAGACCACCCATATCTATGATATCTTGCATTGCTAGAAAACAAAATTAAACAATTGAAGTACACCTGGAATATACATATGTAATACATTATAATGTTTGGTTTGTTTCTGCTGTACCAGACGTCAGCTCTTGTCCGTAAATAACAAATTTAGAATTGGATATCGTGATAGAATGCTTTAAGGGTCCTAGCCTCAGGTTAAAATTTATTAAAGCAGGTACAACTCCAATCTGAAATTAATTAAAAGTAATATAAGTACAGAAAATTAAATGCTGTTATTATTTATATACATAGATCATAGAATTAACAGTTTAAATCAGTATTCTGCGCACAGCGCTCCTGTTTAATACGTACCTTGCACAATCCAAGCCAAAGGCATACATACTCTGGACGGTTTTCCATAAACAACGAGACAGTATCTCCCTTTTTCAACCCTAGACTCGAAAAATAATTTCCGACGCGGTTGCTCGTCTCGTCCACCTATCATTTAATATTTTACAAAAAATGACACTTCAAAATAATTATTGCTTTCTATCATCCGTAAAGTACAAAACCATCGTAAATTACAAACAACATATTGAGTAAATTTTTTTTTAAATGAACCTGTTTGAATGTCCAAGTCTCATCTTTAAAATAAAAACAAATTTTCTTGGGATGCTTTTTAACATTCTGACTAAAAATTTCCGTAACCGTCCAATTGTTTCTTTGAGCACGGCCAACGTGGTAGATAACTTTGGCGTACCGAATTCCGCCCCTAATAAAATGTATCACAAAAACCATATCCATTAGCATTTAAATAGTTTAGAATATCAGTTAAAAAAGGTTAAAAACCTGACAATTTTAGAATAGGCAACTGATGTTCGAAAACATTATAACTAATGATTTTTCTACAATCAAGGCCAAATTATAAAAACGAGTTCTTACAGGCGCGTCTTTTTTTTTAGAGGAAATACTAGTTACCATAAATAAATAAGTCCCCACCTCCGTAATTCCCCAGCCTCTAATAACCCCCGAGTGTGGAAATAACACCCCACCTCCAATGACTTCCCAGTTACTATTATTGTTTGAAGGTCTCTGAGGCATATACAGTACACGAATATTTAAAACATTATCTTACTTAATATCCCTAGGAATAGTTCTGATAGCAATAATAATCCATTTCCGGTAGATGTAGATCAAAATAAGCAACGCGATGGCGCAAAGTTGCGCAGCAATTGTTAAAAACGATATCCAGTCCTGGGCCGAGATGATTCCCACAGCCGCCATAGTAATTATTATAGTGCAAATTATCTGCAATAGATTACAATATTTGTAATTAAGATCCAGTATTAATCAAAAATGCAGTGCGTATTATTTTTAATGTTCACTAAAACGTTTTAACACGCCTTGTTTTAGTAATCTTAAGTGCAAACAAAAATTCATAGTAACTACTCAAAGCATATTTTTAAACCAGACTATATAGTTCTTCAATCTTGCCCAGTTACGTCTTTGCTAAAACGAACACCCTCACCTTTATAAGGATGAGTAAAAATGAAAGAAATACGTATCTGCATCGTAACCATTGCGAATCGAGCACACTATACTAAGAGGCATGTCTCGATGCTTCTTAGTAAAATTTGTTAATAATCCACACGCACAGGTACACAAATTAAGCTAGGTACTTACTAGATTTGCAACTCATCGCTGTGGAAAATTAAAATGAGTGACAGTGATTGTCTGCTAGGTACAACAGGTTACAAAAAGATCAAAGTCAAAAGTATTAAAAGTGATTCATTTCTTGAAAAGTGCCGTTCAAAATTAAATGTCGCCTAAAATCTAACTTTTTTAAACAAATTAAAAAAAAACTTTAAAATATATATTCTTTTTGTTAAAAAAACGTGGGACCAAATGGATGCACAGATCCCTTTCCCCGAAAATAGTGCTCTACCTCTTGTGGGGGATTTCAAGTCCAGTACTCTAGGTTGTTTCCAGCCGATCTCCACCAGCTTAAAGAACACACTAGATTTAGCTGTAGATTAACTTACAGCTGATAAAAACGTTCTTTTTTATAAAGTTGATGGAGATCGGCTGAGAGCACCCGAAGGCACTGGATTGACCTGACTGAATTATAAACACAATAATAAAATTGTTCACTTTATCTTCTTCGGGACTGCTACCTTCGATGTTTGATCTTGCTGCATTCCAACAAGTGACAACAAGTGATACTGCTACAAAATTGCAATAATAGTATTAAGTGCACAACTACAATAATTGTAACATTTGTAACAACAATCGTCAAGGTAGATTGACAAAAGACTGTAGTAGTAGCTGGACGACTTGGACTACATTCTGCCTATTTACCTTGATATTGAAATGTAGTGCATTGGAAAGTCAAGAGTGGATTTTAATTTTAGTAGATTACGTACGTCATGTTTATTGCTGTTGTGATTCTGACCAGATTGACTGAAGGGTGGTTTATCCATTGTTAAGACTGGGTGTGGAAAACGCATATGTAATTAATATGACGAAATATAAGAGCTACCGTCGACAACACTCTTTCACCACTCTCTCTGGCTGGAAATTAAAGGAATAATGACTGGTGAAATTAAGGACTACATAGACGATACAAAAAATTGAGCAATCAGCAAAGGGATATGCTGACACTGTCACTTTGGCCTGATGGATGAGTAATTGACAATTTATCACGTAGACTAATGATTGATTAATCACTTAAATTTGACTTAAGTAGGTAGTAATTTGAAAACGCAGATGAAGTGGTTGGAGTCGTCACAGATTTCCATGTATGTACACAAACGGAAGAAACAGAAATTTACAGAAGAGATGCAGTCAGGTTGTTTGTCTAAATTAAATTATGTCTAATTGTCTAATGAGTTAATTACGGATACAGATTAACTTTTCAATCTTGCGTCAACAAATCGGTCAGCCCAGGGCCACACTTCCCACTTCAACACTGAGATTGGAGTAAATAGAATCTTTTGCATTTGCCCGCTCGCTTTCTTTTACATTCTACGCAACATTGAAAAACTAGGACGCTGCAAGCTGGCCGAACGCCGAATTCTGGGGGTACAATTCGGCCAAATTATTCGAGATTTGGTGCAAGTCAGCCGAACCCAAAACCCGAATGGTGGTGCAAGCTGGCCGAATCCTGAACAAAACCTGCAAGTTATAGCCGAATGCCGAATTATGCAAACTGGCCGAAACCGAACAGCGTTCGGGTTGACGCGCAAGCTGGCCGAATGAAATATGCAAGTTAGCCGAAATTCGAACAAAATGTGCAAGCTAGCCGAATACATTCGGGCAAAGTTGGCAGAATAATTCGGACTGTTGTGCAAGTTAACCGAAAGCAACTTTTTTTAAACTTTTCGTTAACTAATTTTGTTCCACAGTGGTGCCTAGAGTAATCCGAAAGCGGTAAAGACAATTTTTTGCGCAAAACTGTGGATCACACACGGGTTTTAGAGCTCTAAACATTCCAAAATTTTTTACATATAAAATTAAAAAGCATAAAAACCTTATTAATAATGGGCAACCGGAATTGTGCATTATCATACCTTAAAAATTAAGAGCTTTACGAACCGAGCCTGAAAACTCAGCTGGCTAAATATGACGTCACAAAATTGCACACGCCTTGAAATCTTGTGATTAGCTAATATTTGAAACCCAGGATTACTCAACTTTTTGAGGCTCTCATTCACACAAGGGCCCCTGTAGCGCAGTGGTACAGGTGTAATGCTAAGTCTGTGGTTGCATTCCCAGGTGGATCAATTAATTTTATTCGATTTTATAATCAATTCGAATGTAAACATAAAAAACAATTATTATTAGTAACAAAATGAGTTCGAATTATATGTTGACTCTTTTGGTTAACACTGACCGCCTAGAAAACATGTTTTTTTAAAACTAATCTGGATTTCCTTAGCTTTACAAGAGACACTACAGTCACTGACAGCCTGATATTTTATTTTTGTTTTTTTCTATTCTTGGCTCCCTTTCAAGGGACAACGTCGGGCACGGACAGGTAAACTACCTACGTAAATACATATAAAATTTTAAATCATGATATTGATGTTTTCTTAAATTAGAAACGGGCAGATACAAGGGTATGTAGAGCTACTAGTCGGCTGACCGACCTCAACTTTCGTCGACCATAAATTTGTTAGGAAAATGGTAGCTGTGCTATAGTAAGCCTGTGAAAGCTATATATTAATATTCTATTTAATCGCTACCGGGGGTAAAAGGGACGGAAAGTATAGTCAGCACTATGAGCGCACTTCTACCGGCTGCATTTTACACAATTATGCACGGATCGACATGAAATGTCCCAGGGTAGTCCTTACAAAATAGTAGAGAGTTTTAAGGGCTTTTCAAAAAATTACAAAATGGCGCCGAAAAAAAATGGCAAAGCACACTTTGAAAATTTTTAATTTTTCTCTAAATCGGTTTGAATATCAGCCAATAGGTGTAAAATAACATATAAAAATGTTTGTTACTCTGTAAACATTTTGATAAAATGACATTTTACCCATTCTTGTTGTTCTAATAGGCATCAAAATATAAGCTATCTGGCGGACATCCAGGGAGAGCAACTAGGTCTTCCGTATCGGTTGGTAGACGTGGAGAAACATTGTTAAATGGTCTTCCACAAAAAACGATACACCATAACAATCATTACTTCTACCTGGACTTGGCACTCCTAGCTTGAAACGTCTAAAACTGTAGGGTTCCAGTTCTGAGCTACACAAACTTAAACTAAGGTCTGGATAGTGTGTATGATCATAGTCACGTAATAAATAATTTTCTCCTCTAGCATATTTGGGCTTTTCGTCTATAGTGATCAATGTCCATAGTGAATCAAAAATATTACATCTGTTTGTCATTGTTCTTCGTCCAAATACGACCATCTTTCTTATACAGTTTAATAGTGTTTATCGCAACTGGTAAAGCATTTATTAATCTACCGTAAAAACGAGAAGATACATGTAGGTGGTGCATCCGATTGGTAATAAGATTATAAGATAAGAGAGTAACAATGTCTACGGTAACGTAGATAAGCACAACAATTTCTACGTGGAGGTAGGTTTAAGCGTCTTATATTTGTTAACGATGAACAAGTAACCCCAAATAAACACAATTTCAACGCGTTTCAACAATAACAAAGACGACCTACGTAACAGCAGTGATATACATGCACTATTTGTGACCTACTAACACAGCCTTAATTGTGTTCTGTATTATACTCGCTTAATTTAGTAAAATTTAATGTGTGAAGCACGTGTAAGACAGACGAAATGAGTACACATAGTTTTGCTTACCTGACTGCACATGTCAAGGATTGCGAATGAAATTTTTGAAAGCTTCTCGCTAGGAACAGTACGAGGAGGTGGATATTTTTCTCTACCTATGGCATGTACGCTATTGTGTGTACAGGGGGGAGAACGTATGAACGACGAACTCCACAGTGGAAGTACCTAAACCATTGACCTATTTTAATCTGTGTGAGTGCAGTGTTACTTTTTATTACCCTCAAGCTTTGTGTCTACTTCTCACAAGTTGAAGAAGTTGAGAAAAGCGTGACCCTCAACTTGGGTTGCCTCCTACCTTCCTCTACGACGAGTATCCTAATCCTTCCCCCCTAATTCCTTTTATTTTCTCTCCTGCTACCTTCGAGTCTAACGTTCCAGCGGTATATGAATAATTCTTTACCTACCGTCTGTGTACGGAGAGTAAGAGGGAGCATACAGTAACTATTGATCAAACTCTTCAACACTGCATAATCAATCTTTGTTATTGTCCTTGTGGGGACATGCGAGTATTTAAGTGATAGACTTTGGGAAATGGGGAGGGGTACTTAGGTATCACGCCTTTTCTATTATATTAAGTATGTAGATACTTATTTTGAAGATAACGGGGAAGTACGGGTCAAAATTAAAACATTTTTGTATCACATAATACTTGTACGCTCCCCCATACTAAATAACTATCGTATTTTATTTTTAAATATATATCCATCTAGGTGGTTTTGTAAACGTTGTTAGAAAGCAGGGAAAATAACTTGTTGATATGTGAGGCGTGCAAAATGATAAAAGTAAAAGTTTGACTTTGTCAAAGTATGTAAAGTATGACTGTATTTATAGTAGTAGGTTAGTAATATAGTACTTCGGGGCCATTCATTTAGTATAATAATAATAATTTTATTCATTGGGTCGATTTGACCGTTTCGGTCCATACAACCTGAATCAACCAGTCACTGTGGGTGAGGAAGATAGGAGGCTACCGCATCT
>JAQFZC010006086.1:0-13054 GCA_034695205.1 Dicyrtoma fusca
ACCATTCAGGGTGTACATACGGCAGTTCTCCGTGCACTCCAAAATCTACAACACAAAATAAATATATTAAAGGCTACGCAGGGAAAGAATAGAAGGGCACATACCAAGAAGTCTATCGCAAGATTCCTATACACAAAAGACGAAGACCCAAAGTAACTGGCGAGGAAAAGATGAGAGGAGAGAGAAAAGGAGCAGAAAAAGTACGCAGCCTTGGCTCCATGCAGTATCCGAGACGATTCCTCAAGCCTACTACAATAACAAATCTACTTCTGCTATATGTACATAAGCCCAAGCCGAGAATGAGTATATGTTACGTAGTGAGTAGTGTCTGCAGCATATCTTATATAGGAACGTGAAGCACAGGAAAGAGGAGACAAAGATACAAGGACGCTAGAATCTAGACGAGAAGCTGGTTTTGCCTTAAGGCCCAACATCGTAAGACCAAGGGAATATTTCTATACACAGTTCCCCCTGAATATCTCCACGGGATGGTGGCTGGTAATTAAATGTTGATCATGTATTTGTATTTATGTGTGAGATTTTTAGGGAAGGTACTTTTCGTTGGAGTGGTTCAGGCAGGCCAAGTCAAGCCATGGCAGTGGAATGAAGGGAAGGGTAAGAAGAAGAGTCTAAAATAGAAGGTTTCTCTCTTAGGTTTGTGTGTGTGGACTATAAAGTTGCTCTCTTGAGCTTTGGGAGTTGTCTGTGCACTTGGGAGGAAAATTTGTAGAGTTGTGTTCGAGTCATCTATCTTCGTTTTCCTCACATCACCTCCACGGTTCACGGTCACAACTTTGAAATGCAAATCTTCGAAACTATTTCTTCGAAAATCTATGTCTTCAAAAACTCTTTCTTCGAAATTCACAACTTCGAATATTTATATCTTCGAAAATTCACAACTTCGAATGTTTATTTCTTCGAAAAACCAAAACTTCGAATTTATTTAAATTCAATTTCTTGAAATGATCAAAACCCATTATAGTGAAATAACGATAAAATTACAAGATTTAATTTTTTCAAACAATTTTTGTCCAACATTTTTAAACAAACGAATCGCTTCAGATTTATGGCGTGCATACTTGTGCCAATATAGTAATTATTATGATTATAACAACTTAGCAAGTAACGCAAAATAATTATTGGAGTTTAAATAATTACCGTATGTTTTAATAATGGAAACAAGTTGTAACTTTTATGCAGTATTTCAGAATGGACAACAAAAAATAAGCAAATTAATGATATAATGCTTAATGCTACAACAAAGGTTAATGCCTAACCACTGAACACATCATTCACTAAATTATTATCGTTATTAGACTAGGTTTGTCAGTAATTGTAATTACCTAAGCACACTATATTTCAAATTATTTCTTCAATTCAAACAGGTATACTAACATAGAAATTATTTTGCAGCTAGCAAAAATACAGACAAAGGGTAGACACTATCCTAATATCAACTGCTAACGGTCTAGTTAGTGAAAACAGTTACTTTATATAGGATGCAGTACCAAATAGATCGTATTTAAATAGCCAATTTTGCTCTCACTGCACAAATTTATAGCCGTAACCACATCATTTTTCTTATATTTAGGTTGTACTATTATTATTTGGGGAATGCTGTCATTCGAAGTTGTGGCTTTTCGAAGAAGTAGTTTTCGAAGATATAGTTTCAAAGTTGCGCCCGATTACCGTTGATGAGGACCTGGAGGACAGGGGCTGTGCAGGGGTGACGAGTGCGCGGAGAGCGATACGTGGTCCGGACATAGCTCGATAAGAGCCCACTGCCACCACCAGTGGCGAGGCGAGGGAAGGCCAGAAGAACCACCACCGTCTCCGTCTCTCTCCCAACTTTGGGAGCAACTCATACACCCATCAGCAGTCACATACACTTCAGCCACGCAGACACACCATTTCGCTTGGCTCTCTTCGTCCAACGACAAGAAAAATACAAAGAAATAGTAAACATTGACCCCACTAGCTCCGTAGATGCGATGTCGTCACACCAGCCGTCCTCTTCCTTCTCCTGAAGGGGGAAGGAACCTTAAAGTGAATCTATAAAATTATAAAATAATAATTACCAGTGTGTGGAGATCGTGTTGTTAATTGGCGGATAGAATGGAGTACGCCAAGTTAAAGTGTTACTGTCATCATCACTGCCCTCCGGAGGCACTTGAGGATAGCATTTGTGAAGTGGATATTGGTGGACGTTGTTTTGCTGCAGTGGAGGAAGTGATAAATCCGTCGACGGGGCTTTTGGAGCCTGAGTTCAGTTACGGTTGTTTTTCAGCCGGAGATCCCGCCTTCCTTCAATGCAAAGGACATTTAATAACACACGAAGTCCCCTCGTCAATAGCTTGTTGTGATACTGGAGACTTCTGCAATGAGCACCTTAAGCCCATGTACAAAGTAAGTCATCAGATCCGTACTTTCCGTATCTTTCTCACTGCACCCTGCGCTCATCAATGAACCTTTTTATCCTCACTTACACAAAGTCACATCTTTTGTATCATAAGAACGATGGCTCAACGGAACCACCAACTATAATGCATAATCAGCGATATTACCCTCGTTCAAATGTGTCATTTAAGTTGTGTCAAAGTTAGAGCCAAAAGATGACCTTGTCAATTTAATGAGTTTGAGAATCAGTTAGTTTGTGTCACAATTGCTATTGTTTCCTATGCAAAACTAATGAAACTTTCATTATGAAAGTAATAGGTAGTTAGGTATATTCAGCAAGTATTTACGATACAAGGGTTTTTGACAAATAACGATATTGACCCCTTTTCATTAGGGTGGATCAGGGTAATTGTAATTGTGGCTACGTATTGTATTGTAATACTTCAGTGTATACAAGGGATAGTAATATTTTTTGATACCATGGTTCAAAGAACCACTACATAATTGATAATAGAGTATTTACTTTTGGTTAAATTTTCAACTGAATCGTTAAACTGTAGGCAATCCAGACTACGGAGAATTTTTGTAGGTTTGGGGAAAACTTACAATGGAAGTTTAGTTTTGCATTTTTCAAGTCGCTGTTTGTACTCTATTTTAGATGTGCAACCTTTATTTGTATCAGCAAGTTACTTCACGTTGTATTGCATTCTCAAGCAAAACGCTATTAAGTTTTGGCGGTAGACATCTGCCAGGGGCGTAGCTGGGTCTCGATTTCGGGGGGGAGGGGGGTCTCGTAAATGGTGTACACCTAAAAACAAACTTTTGCCCTATTCTATCTAGTGTATTTCTAAAAATTTCGGGGGGTCTAGATCCCCAGAGCACCCCCACGAGCTACGCGCCTGGACATCTCTCATGTTCTCTACTTCAATTTTTTCCTCTACCTAGTTTTAACGTTGGTCTCGTATGTTCTCTGCTAAAACAATCTCCTCTACCTGATTTTAAAATTGGTCTCGTATCTTCTCTACTCAGAGTTCTTTAGCATTCGGTTTGAATGCTCAACCGCGGATAAGGGCTCCGTGAACTAAAATAAAGCACAAAGCAGCTAAAGTTTTTAGTTCGCAGCAGAAAGAGATGTTATTGAAGTAGAAAACCCACTACATACACAGAGAAAGACAAACTTTATTATACAAAATAAAGATGACACTGTCCTCCATCGAGGATAGCCCAACGGACTCAGTATACGGACTCAGTAATACCTAATAGGTAGTGGAGCTAATTCTGGTAGAGAACATACGAGACCAATATTAAAACTAGGTAGAGGAGGTCTTTTTAGTAGAGAACATACGAGATCAAAAAAATTGAAGTAGAGAACTTACGAGATGTCTGCCGTTTTGGCTTCTAGTTTTTTAGTAGCAGTACTTCTTGTAACATCCATTTCGCGCAGTCAGTCTTCGTGGAAATACAATAACTATTAAAGGATTTTGTTGATTTTAAAAGTCTTAGAATGCCAGTGTTCCAAAATTGGGGTAGGTATGGTATACCTAATACCGTTTGTAGTACCCATTTCTGTCAGGTGTCTGCTTTCGGTTTACTCACAACTGCGATTAGTGATTTTTAGTACTATTACTACCCTTTATCGATGTGTTAGGGGGAATTAGGGGGAAAGTACAAACGTACGTTAAAGAACGCACAGATATACAAAAAGGTTATAACAACCTTGATGCACCCGTATAACAACGTGGTAGAGTCTGGATAAGTTCTAATTCATGTTTTTGAAGATTTGTGGGATTAAATATACCTATTCTAATTGTTGATGTTGTTTATATGTTTCAGGCCAGTAACGTAACGGATCATTTAAGTCCTTACAATCCGCCATCGGACTATTACCTACTACAGTTGTTACTCGCAGCTCTCGTATCTCTTTTGATTATTTCTTTTGGCGTTGTGCTTTACATTGTCTGCAAGTGCGTATATTTAAAGACATTATTTATTACTTTAATTTACTATTTCACTGTTTTTGTGATTTTAATTTATTACCAATTGCTGCTGATGAAACATTTCAGAAGTAAAAACATTCGTATGAAAAATAAAGCTATAATAGTCTAATAATAATTTAATTTGCTCTTCACAGGTATCGAGCGCGAGAAAAGAGCCAGAAATATCTTCATGAATCAAATAGCAATAAATCTTTATTTTTAGCATGCACGGCTTCAAAAGATCCATATTTTAGCGTAGATCAGTCCTCGGGCTCGGGTTCAGGAATGCCACTACTTGTAAGTACTATTTGCTGTACTATGATCAGAAATTGCTTTTGTCAAACACATTATCGGTTCTTACGTTTAATTTGACAAATTATCCTCCCAGGTGCAAAGAACTATTGGTAGGCAAGTCACATTAAAGCAGCGAATAGGCAAAGGTCGTTACGGTGAAGTTTACCTCGGTGAGTGGGGTGGAACTTTTGTTGCAGTCAAGTCTTTTCATTCGATGGAAGAAGCATCGTGGTTAAGGGAGAAGCAAATTTATATGCTGGCATTGATCAAACATCCTAATATTTTAGGTAAATTGGACTTTAAATTTTTTCAAATTTAATTCCACAGTTTTTTCTGAAAACATAATTGAGCAATTCGAATTCTACAGTATTTGACGGTTACAAGTATACTGAAAGCGATAGTAACTTAACTATGCTTTTTGAATTTACATATTTATAGTATCTATGGCATGGGATATCCGATCCATGGATAGCATCACACAAATGATAATCGTCACGGACTATCATGCTAACGGATCGTTGTATGACTACCTCCAGACTCACACCTTGACCGAAGGTACGCTTTTCTAATTCAAGCAGTATCACGACAAGATGGCTATGATGTCTCCGTTATTGGAAAGCAGTATTTATAATATTGAATAGCTCGAGACTTTAATAAAGTTAACTCAAACTCATGATTAGCCTTATTCAAGCGCTACAAGGCAGTTTTGTTTACCAATCTTAATTAAATTAACAATTTTTATTCAATTTCTAGGTGAAGCGATAAAATTAGTCCTTTCAACGGTAGCAGGCCTCTGCCATTTACATCTTGAAATTGACGGGAAACCGTATAAACCAGGTATTGCACACCGAGATTTGAAAAGTAAGAATATCTTGGTGAAAAGCAACGGGGACACTTGTATTGCTGACTTCGGATTAGCGGTTTGCTCCGTAAGGTAAGAAATCCCAGTACATATTGTTTTTTACTTACTACCAATGAAAGCACACGCAGCAGTTATGTACATCAAATCATATCAGAATAACAATGATTATCTATTAAAATTATCAACGACTGTTTTGCATTATCAGTGGTGAGAAGGGAGTGGATTGCATTCCAAATACCATCAAGCAAGGCACAAGACGCTACATGGCTCCCGAAATATTAGATGATACCATGAAAGAACAATGGTTCGAAGCCTACAAGCAAGCTGATATATACTCATTTGCTCTGATCCTCTGGGAGATTGGTAGAAGGTAATAAAGCTATAAAAAAAATCCATACCTTAAAAACGCTGAAGTTAATTTTTTCTGATTTTATATATGCGTAATTCAGTCCCATGGACGATAGCCCAAATGGGGCTTAATTTACAATAAAAAAATATATATATATATGCGTAATTGAATTACTTTGAAGCAGATTTAGTTCATTTTCCGGTGGGCAAGCTAGAATCAGCTTTCTGAATTTTTAAAATTAATACGGAGGATTAGTAATACAATGCTTAATGTGCGTTTAATTTTACTTGACAGATGCACAACGGACTCAGGGAGTGAAAAATTCGAATGTGAAGAATATGCAATTCCATATCACGACTGCGTTCCTGCGGACCCATCGTTCGAAGACATGAAAAGAGTTGTTTGTGAAGGAGTCAGACCAGAGATACCAGCAAGGTGGAATAAATCTAGGGTGAGTCCGTGATTGCAAGATCATTGTATAAATCTTTTGGCGGTTTATAGCCCAAAAGATGTTGATGTGCTCCGTGGTCTTACAACTCTTTGAATTATTAAAATGCATTACGGCAAGCTAATTTGTCTATAGATTTAGTAATGTAGCCGTATCGATAATACTTTTTAGCATAGAATTCTAAATCGAAGAGTGTTTTCACATTCTACATTCATTGTTTGACTCTTGATTAGTTTTTTATTCTGTTTTGTAGTTACTGCGTGAGCTCTCCAAAATAATCAACGAATGTTGGCACCGTTCACCTCAAGTTCGACTAACAGCCCTAAGAGTGAAGAAAACTCTGACGGAGACTCGTGATTTTGAAACCTATGTTCATATTGTGTAAGTCGTCAAGAAGCAAGTTATGAATGACAGTGAGAATCTGTGACGAAGAAATCGCGGCAGCTTGTTTACCAAAACTATAAAATGAACAATAACGCGTCTAGATATTCACCTTTAGCGTTTAGAGTGAATCTTCTCGAATTTAGATTTTGGTACGAACTTTATTTGTTTTTGGAGTTTAGCATGTCGAAACACCGTTTCCGTTTAGCATGCACCTTTTACAACGAAACTCTGATTTTAAGGAGCTTCATGCTATTAGACAGCAGAATTTACACGAGGCTAAAAGAACTACCTGTTAACAAAGGTTGAATTATAGCGAAATAAAAAAAAACAAATAACTTGAATTTTTGCTTTAGCAATTTCCCAGTGGAAAATGCCCAAAAATGCTTAGAAAGTTGTTTAACGGTATTTTGCAATGCAATAAAGCTTTTGTATCCTCCATTTAGGTATAAAAGTTCATGTCGTCCATATGGTGGCAATAAGCAGAAACGTATAAGACTAGATTACTATAGCAAGGGCGTGTTAATCTTTCCCTTTTGTGACTAGTAAAATACCTTTTCTCTCCAGCTTCGTGTGTCCTTGTGGTAAATTAGTTTCCGTACACGTATGTACGGCGCATGTAATTTCCCTTACAAATTGTTAGCCAAGTAACTAAGTGCTTCACTAGAATCCTGCGGGTTATTATCCGTAGTCCGTACTCAAACATGGTTAATCGTTCTGATTCTATTGCCTGTGCAAGTTACCTTCCTGTATGCGCCTTTGAAATGATGATGGAATTAACCATTTTGCCGAACTACCACCACTAATACATGCGCACCTTGTTCTGATAGAAACTCTGTAGTGTTTCTAAGTCGTTACCGTAGTATTCAAATCATGTATGGCCATGTCAACTAAAATTATTTCGTAGGACTAGCTGCAAAATAAAAATATTTCACCACGTAGTGTATGTATTATGACTGACAAAATTTGACAAATTAGCTTTTCTTTCTTGTCGTGTATAATAATTAGTTCCGTTAATCTTTCGAATGATGGTTTTATTCAAGAAAAAATCATGAAGTTACACACACGGTTTGGCACTACTGACTAGTTATGTACACTTTAAGGTAGTGATACAATTAACTAGTATGGAGTTCACCGAACTGAAATATGTAGGTAACACGTAACCTATAAATAGATTTGTCTGTCTTAAATTAACATTGGCAATTTAACTGGGTAGACTACTGTCTGAAAAGAGATAAACCAATTGACAAATTCCGCTAAAGTAGTAGCTCATTCACGAAATAATATATATAAGCTATTTACTCCGTTTTAGGATTGAATCGAAACAGAAACTACACAAATGTCTATATATATTTAGAGGTTTACATTAACAATTATTCCCATAAATGTACAAAAACAAAATATTTAAAACTGAATATTTCAAAGAAATAAAACATTTAAGAGAGCGTAGCCACACGACTGATTATCAGAATATTTGTATTTTAAATGGGTATAAATTTTTTCGCCCCCCAGGATAAATTCAGTTGGCCACCAAAATTAAAAAAGCCCAAAAAGGACGAACTGTCCACCAGCGCTTTCAATGTTTCCCCGCCGAATAAAATGAGTTTAGCACCAAATAGATAGGTTTACCACCAAATCACTTTTATTCTTAAAAACCGATTTAGGACAACTTTACATGCAGGTAAATCAAAAAAATGTTGTAACAGAAATAAAAATAAGAAAATGGAACATAAAAAATCAAAAAGTAGAATACTTAGCAGTTAAACATGTGATAATGCGGGTCCTACTGTTACGGGTCTTCCTCGCTTACGTTTTTGACCAATAGGTATAACTGTTGCTGTTAAAGGAACATCCAAAGAGTTTAGCCTAACTGCAATTCCCATTGAATGCTTACATGCGTAATCAGCGGCGTACACTGGGCACGAGCAATGTGTTTTCCATACGTCGGTTGAACAAAATTGGACTTTCCACATTGAAGTGCGTGACTTTACGTACGTGTCAAATGTCTTCCACCCTAAATTTTTAAACACAGATTCGTAGTCACTAATCTTCTTCTCCGTTACATTTGGCAGACCCATGGCAGCCACGTAATAATCCTTAAACTGATTTGTAGTTGCCTTCAATGAAAGAATTTTTGCTTTGCTCTGTTACCAGTCGCCATTTTAGCATAAATAATTCCACTGCCTTCTTGAACACCAAGGAGAAAATATAACTGCACTATGTCCTTGCGAATGGCTGCACGGTCAGAGGAATTCGAAATGTAAAGTTTTATTTTTTATCGATGTGTCGTATTTACATGAGCGTAGCTATGTATTCGTTCATAATTAGTGGGCCCAAATACTTGTTCAAAGGCTTTTGTTATTTGATCAGCCGAGTCGGCAATTAAAGCAGACGGTCTGTAATCCTTGTACAACTCCTGCCTTCATTGCTTCGAACAAAAATACAAAATCTTCGGTGGCTTCATTTTTTGTAACTGCCATCGCTAAATGTTTTTAAATTTTTCCTTTCTAATCTGTTATCACATAGGTAATCATTTGGTTGTATGAAAATATAATGCCCTACTACCTTATATGTATGCTGTTGGTAAACCTATCTACTTGGCGCTAAACTCATTTTATTCGGCGGGGAAACATTGAAAGCGCTGGTGGACAGTTCGTCCTTTTTGGGCTTTTTTAATTTTGGTGGCCAACTGAATTTATCCTGGGGGGCCAATAAATCCATGTCTTTTAAATGTACTACTTATACATGATACAAGCTTGCATTCATATGTGAGAAATGACACCATAAGATTCACATTTGTTCCCGTTCCAGCTTTTGAATGGTTCATGCAAAATAAGTTTGTTTTATTCACGGAAATACTAAATGTTTTTAATTTAAACATTTGTAGAAAACAAAGCTTACACTGAGATTGTGCCATTATTTCTTATAGGTAGCCGTAAAAAATATAATTTTTAAAACGTTTTGTTTTTAAGTCACCATATTATGGAAATCAGATTTAACAATCAACGTCTACTTAAATGTAATCTTGTAATGTATGTATGTGTGAACAAGGAACATACACTAAATAAAGTAAATTGGAATTGACTTCATGAAACGGCCTAATACTGAGTAATGCTCTCTTGAAGCGCTATATATTTAATACATAATAGTTTGTATTAGTTAGAATACGTTTTGCTACATAATGTTTGATATGTCCCTGTGTTAAGGAGCAATGACAAAAGCGTGCGACAAAAAATGTTGATGACGGAATTGCTATATTTATGTGTTTGTAGAAATGTGAATTCTAACCTTGTCTTTGGAATAAAACCAGTTATGATAGAGCGAGCTATTTAATATTCGACACCTTTTACTACATTTAAGTAAATCAACGAAATGTACAGAAAATTCCAAATGAAAGCAATAAGTTTTGGAAATTGTTGTAACAAAAATTAAAGTTAGGCTAATAGTGTTTTTTACTTTTAATGACTAGCATTAATAATTATTAATAGTTTGTATGCGTGAATCCCATCGGTCTTCAGAAGTCGCTTAATGTAATGTCGTCGTCGTAAGTATTGCCTAACAAATACGAAGTACAGTAAGGTACACAATTATTATTAAACCTGCCAATGCATATATGAATGTCTGTAGTGTTGTACAAGTTGAGTGCTGTTAAACAAATACTATTATTTAGATGGGAGTTAATGTACGATAGTTTTAAAAAATAACATATATTTTGAATGAGTTTTATTGTCTTTACAGTGTATTATTGTATTTATTTGCAGCAACGTAATGCTCCATTGTGCCATATTTATTAGAATTACTTACGTAAGTACGTATATTGTTTGCGTGTATATTTTGTATTTCTGTTTCGTAAGTGTATGATTTATTAAGGATAGTTACAAAAAAGTGGCTTTCAATCAATAAAACAATCACCATTTTCACAACTTAACTCTGCTCTGGTTTACATTTTGTTGACAATACAAGTAAAGGCCCCCATTTCTCGGATGGGTTGGTTCTAGAGGCGATGCAATATCGCCCAGTTTTAAAATATCGTAAATATCGTATGGCCTACAGATATCGTTTATCATATCGCAAATATCGTTACTTAAATGTTTAAAAACCTTAATACTACTAGAAGTAGTAATGCATTATCGTCAACTAAACATTTGTATGGTCTCATTTTATCCTATATTGCCGTACTAAGAAAATACATTTTATATTAACATACAAAGCAAATGTGCCTTCTAAATAATGAAACACATTCCTACATAGTGATTAAAATACTAACTTTCACAAAGAACTGCAGATATTCTTTTTAAAAAAAAAGGATCTTAGGAAGCAATACATACTAAAAAAAACAAAAATTACTAGTACGTAAAGTGTAATCTCTCGAACGTAGTCACGAGCTTACAAGTAAGTCTCAGGAGGTGCTCTGTCCCGATTCAAACGATTAGTGGTAATAGGCATTTGCTTTAATATTACTAGTAATAGTAACTTCTATAAACGTCGTGCCACTTTTGGTAGGGCTGCCAAGTTTAAAAGATTCGATTCCCAGACGTTACTGAAAATGTCCGGGTTTTATACCTTTCATTCCCGGACATTTTTTCTAAGCCTGTGAGATACTTAATGGAAGGCCGGGCAGTATTTACTCCAAAACCGGGCAACACGTCCGACTAGGGCAAATAATCCGTCACAACTGGGCAAAAAGTCCGAGCAGGGCAAATAATCCGCTGCAACAGGGCAAAAAATCTGACCCGGGCAAATAATCCACGTGGTCAGGGCAATGCGACGGATTATTTGACCTGCGCGGACTTTTTGACCTGCTGTGACTGATTATTTGCCCGGGTCAGATGTTTTGCCCTGTTCGGACTTTTTGCCAGGTTTCGGAGTATTTGCCCTGTTCGGACTTTTTGCCCGGTTTTGGAGTATTTGCCCGGACCGTCTTATTTGCCCGGCCTTCCATTATATTAGAGATGCCAAGTTTAAAAAGTTTAATTCCGTGTCACTAAAATTAAAAGCAGATATTTGGTATAATATTAACACTAATTGGCACCCAAATCATTAAAAATTTGCTATTCGTTAAAATATAACAAAATTTATTGGCTGTTATGAAATTTCTTCAATAATTTAGCAGCATTTTTATACTGCTAATTCCCGGAAAAACGGTGTCCGGGTTGACCTATTCCCCGGACGCGGGACACAGAAGTCAAGTCCCGAACAGTCCAGGAAAAAACCGGACACATGGCAGCTATAACTTTGGGTCTTTAGCGAAAAACAAAATTTTTTGGTTGGGCCAGTCGTGACAAATCAAAAGGGATGTATGTACGGTAGTAACATGCAGTTTTGCCACTAACCATACAGGTCACGTGAAAAATGTCCAAATGGGTTTTAAATTCCAAATACCAGTTAACCCTTACGTACATAACCTAATTCGGGTACGTGGAGTCATTAACGTCTGCCCAGAGTGGGCCGGAGGCTTTAACATTGCATTGTCGATCAACCAGCTTACGGATTACGGGGAGCCTGTTGCAAGTTACGTCCTCGAAGCGAGCGGGACACGACGTCTAAAATCGATGGTCATGCGTTTGACGCAGTGATATTTTATCAATGTCTTGTTCTAGACTTCCTGCCTCGCTCCACAGGCGTCACTTGCGAAACGCTCCCCGTGCTGTAGCTGCTACCATTCAAAAAGCATAGTGAATGGCTGTAGTTATCAAAACTCCTTCACTTTCCGATTTTATTGTGCGTTTATTTTAGTTTCAATCGTCGTGTTTTTAAGGTGATTACAAAATTAACTAAGGAAGGCATATAAAAATTCACTCACCTGGCACCCCAGCAACGTACCTTACAATAGACATTGAAATGGCCAAAAAGCGTCTGATATGTCAAGCTAGATTGGTTGCGGCACATTCTTTCGATTAGGAGCTACCAAATATACATTCCCATCGTCATTTAAGCCAACATCCTGTCAATGCTGCAACACTGGTGAATTAGACTCCGTCAAACATATGTTATTAATTTGTCCAATACAAAATATTAACAGGGAATTGCTGCAACTGAGATTTCCATATCGCTTAAACTTATCCTAACACTAGAGAAGAATTGTTCCACATTCTTGTAGTTTTAGAGAGAACTTTTTGAGACGTAGAGGATCTCTTAGCGATTGTACATAAAATAATATGAAAATTATATAAAGGAGAATCAACCATTTTTGTAATATTTGAAATTGTGTTATTGAAAATTATGGCTCATGGGGGGAAGCCTAAAAGACCTGAAATAAATAAATACCAAATAGGGTAGACTCTGGTAATTGTGATATTCGGGCTATTGTGATCGTTCAACAAAAAAGCATCAAGACGTTCAAAAAT
>JAQFZC010006087.1:0-13051 GCA_034695205.1 Dicyrtoma fusca
TTCGTACTTTCAGATTTTCGCGCGAAACTGCGATCGTACGTCCAGGTCGTGCGTAGAAATTCGTATACGATCGCTACATACGACTGTGAGAACCTCTCTTGAGTGCTACTGTTACGTACGTATTACGCTGTGCTGTGTGGCAGTTTTAGTTCGTCTGTAAAGACAGATATAGGTGGCATAGAAGGTATATGGAGTCATAATAACTAACGCATATCAGTTAAGGCGTGAGCTATAGAGCACTACAGATGAGTAGCTCTTACGATAACGGTAATGAAGTCAGAATTCACGCGACTATGAACGTAGTAACACAGGGAATAGAGATGGAAATGGAAGGAAAACTATATACTTATGCCAAAATCATGTAAAGTCCCAATTTGATATGAAACGGAGGGTTGAGCTGTCTACATGAATTATGTTTTAGCAATCGGAAATTTTATTTTGTCGCTCCTGATTACCATTTTTATAGTTGGCAATCCGATAAAATTAGATGAGAATGAAACCGGAAAAATTGTAAGTTGTTGTCCTTATTATCATGTCACGGCTTCGGGAATGATTCCACTATCCTTTGTAAGGTTGTAACGGTAGCCCGAAAGCTCTTTTCCTGTGAATGATATTCCTCAAATGATTTTCTGTCAGCTCTTCAATCTAAAAACCTGACGAAGGAATACTTGATGGCTTTTTATTACTAGTGGAAGTTACCGTTTTATGTATGCCGACTTGGACGAAGTTCAGAGAGGAAATCGTTTTCTCCATGATTTGAAACCAATGTCAAACAAAAGAGATTAAAAGATTGAGGGCAACCACCCGCACTCTAATAAACCGGATGCCTACACGGCGAGGTATATTTAAGAACGTATAGCACTAGCTATATATATGGTAAGCGAATTAATCTTCACATAATATGTATGTATGAGCAGGATACCGAGCGATTTCATTTGACATGAGTTGCAACGAGTTTCATTATAAATTATGATAAGCTTTTGTGTCATTTCTCGAGTCGGAGTACAAAGAACGTCAGGATTTGTGTGAAGGGGAACGTGTATCGGATTTTTATTTTCAAAATTAGTGAATAAGAAAGCTATGTAATTAAATTACGTTGTTCTAATTGTTCCATAATACATATTTTAAAGACATAAAAATGGGGTAGACATTCTGATGACGATACAAATACGGTAACGGCCGAATAGGCAGTTTTTGATAGGACGTAGACCATCGATCATCCGATTTTCATGCTTCACTTAAGAGCGTGTTACCTTCTTTTTATAGTATGTATGTCACTTAAATTTATAACGAAAATTCGACAGGAATTCCTTAGTAGTAATGCTCACAACCATGGTGTCTTTGGAATTTTGGATCTCAAAGCGTTTCTTGCTTCATTCTCTTCCGTTGAGCGTCTGGAGGAGACATGACATCTGCAGGCTATACACAATTATAGTGTATGGGACCGAGTCTGTAAAAGACGACTGGTCGTGTCAAAGACAAAGCGAAGACGGAATAAAAGAATAAAAGATATAATAAAATACATTTTCCGCCTCCTTCCTAAATGACGCTTGTTATGCAGTCAGAAACGAATTCTAGGAAATTCCCAATTCCCCTAAAAATGCAGTCCTGGAGGGCACCCCTCTAAAATTTATCGCAATTACATATTTATTATGTTAACTCGTAGAAAGGGATTTTAACTAATGTTCAGCTACATACATATGAAGGTGGAGGGCAAAAAATTCAGGTCTCAGATTTTATTGTATTAGTAGTTGCAAGTAAGATATGCTACCTTTACTATGCAATAAAAGATTTGTATTTTAATTAGTAGTCCTTTTTACTTTTAAAATACCCAAAACTCCCCAACGCAACTGTGTGTGAAATATGCGGGGAAAGAGTACAATCTTTGGAATTCCCCAAAAATACTATTACATAATGCTTACTTTTACTAAAGGATCGTAAGTACTATCATCCACGCTCAATATAAGTACCGGAGCCGTTCAGCCGTTTACCTATCGTGCTTAACGTTTTGAAAAAATCTTTGGAAGAGCTTATAAGGACTGTCCCATATACCCGCTGTTTTTTTTACCCTTCCCTTCTCTACAGGTAGTTGGACATGATCTGTGGATCCTTCCACTTTTCCTCTAACAAAATGTACGCTTAAAAAAGTGTTTCCCGGAGCAAAAACAAATAACGCAACTAACTGGTTGAAAATTAATGTTTGCAAAATAATAGTTTCGGTTTTTGGTTAATTATCTAAACTTCTAAACGTACAAGGTATGATTAAACTGTAAAACAGGAGGATAATATTCTATATAATTAAAATTGTGTGCGATTACGACGCCACGAGTATAACAATTGCACCAGAGATTACTATTTAGATGTAAATAAGATTACAGATTACAAAACTATTAATTATTAGCATTAATTTCACAAGTTCTATACTATTGCTACTCATTGCTCGACGCTTCCTACAGGGTTGAATTAGGTATGTAAGTAGGTACTTTAATTATTTGTCGGCTTTTTCTTTGGGGGAGGGAGGCTAAAAAATAATAAAATTAAACGACGAGGTCTGTTCTAATCTGTTCAACTGATCCTTAGTTGGTTTTAAAACCTAATCTATATTTATTTTATTTTATTTTATTTTATTTTATAATGCAAACCAACTTTTAATAACAATTAATTAGTAATTAAAAAGTCCAAAAACTGCATTAACCTATGCCACTGAGAAACCACGGAAAGAATGCTTTACACAAGTGCTTTTTCTAGAAATTAACTTTTTCAAAACGGTTAAAACTCGAAATAACATTTTCAAAAGCATTCAAACCAAGTAACTAAAGGGCTTTCAAAAGGGTCGAAACAATAGATTAACATGTTCAAAAAGATGTAAAGCAAGAAATTAGCACTTTCAAAGGATGTACAACTAGAAATTAGCCCTTTCAAAAAGGTTAAAACAATAAATTAACAATTTCAAAAAGGTTAAAACAATACATTAAAAATTTCAAAAGATGTAAAACAAGAAATTAGCCCTTTCAAAAAGGTTAAAACAATAAATTAACAATTTCAAGAAGGTTAAAACAATAAATTAACAATTTCAAAAACATGTAAAACAAGAAATTAGCACTTTCAAAAAGGTGTAAAACAATAAATTAACAATTTCAAAAAGGTTAAAACAATAAATTAACAATTTCAAGAAGGTTAAAACAATAAATTAACAATTTCAAAAACATGTAAAACAATAAATTAGCAATTTCAAAAAGGTTAAAACAATAAATTCACAATTTCAAAAAGATGGAAAACAAGAAATTAGCCCTTTCAAAAAGGTTAAAACAATAAATTAGCACTTTCAAAAAGACGTCAAACTAGAAATAGTACCGTTCGGAAAAGGTTAAAATCTTTAAGCATTGAGCGTTTGAGCAGACTAACGAAGGAGCCATTGAACGCAGAGTGAAAGGAATGGGCCAAGGCACCTGGCTCATTGGAGGCTTGCCGTCGTACCTCGGCTCTGCTGCTCACACGAGGGAACATTTTGAATGCTTTCGCCCGCGAACACCAAAAAAATGTCAGCCCCTTCCTCGTCGGCTAAAAATATTTTCCAATTAGCAAGTTTAAAATTAACTACGCAGAGTCAAATATGCAGGAAAAGACCAGCGTCACCGGTAAGATTAATTTCATTTGATAGTAACAAAAATATTTTGGGTAGAAATTATCTCAAAAATGCACCCTTTCTCTTAAGAATTACGTTAGAATGAAGGCCTTGCTTATGTACGTCCCTGTAAACGTGAACTGTAAAGATATTGCACATGGACTTGTAATTGTAACGAGAAACAACTTCCGATTCCGATTAGAGATTAGAAATAGAAATAGATGGTGGACCCGTGGACCCCAGGAGTGACACGTCTGTCATCTGTTAAAGTATTTTTCTGTTATAGTAAATAGTTGGTGCAATAAGGATGTAGATGAATGAAATTAGGATTACGATGCGGTTACGAAATCATTCGAAATGTGAAAGTCAATCGCTCAGCTGGAGGTCTAATAACTCCACTGCTGGATCTGACTGACTGAATTCCATTCCAATGCCGTATCTTCTATTCAATATATGGTCCCTTGGTATGGTTGATGGTAATGGTCGAATCTTTAATAATACTATAAGCTATCGAAATTGGATTGCTATTATTTACCTAGTCATTAGGACTGGAAGGCAGTAAATAAAATGTCAATTAATACTAATTTAAAAATATTTTCAACGTAGGTACTTATCTATTATTACATTCTGTTTACGTAAGTTTCAGACCCAGGTTCAGCAAGGAAATACAGTAACCGGTAATTAAAAAAAACCCACTGCGGTGCTGTACTCATTGCACGAAGCCTCTTTAACAATATTTATGCGCTGCGTTCCAATAACTTTTTAAAAGATCAGCATGATGTCAGGTACAAATTGGATTAAAGAGATCAAATTCAGATAGATCTAGTAAGAAATAATGGTTTTGTACTGCTGTTGCTAGAAAAACGTAACTTTTTACCTGAGTCCATTATGGTTACATAAAAGTTACATTTTCGGTTTATTTACTTACTTTTTTGGGGGTGTCTTTCCACTTCGAATTGACACACTTATGTACAAGGTAGAGAGTTTTTTTATTTGGCGTTGACTGTTTGAGCTGTAGGGAGTAAGGAATGCTTTTTGAAAAATGGATAGGGGTAAGACCTTACTAGTTAGAGCTACATACGTAGAAGATTGGTTGCTTCGTGTAAAAATTTATGTTTAAAGAACGATGATAGATTTTACTAGTAAAGTCTAGTCACCATTGCCATATAGACGAATTTATGGGGTGCAATTATACCTGTGTTCAACCTTTTCCTTATCAATTTAGAAGTGACTGTGAGATTCTTCACTAGTTATTCTGGTCATTCGCCATTCATATTCAAATGCTGAGCTAGATGTTGGTATGTATTGGTATGCCCTGTCTACTCAGTGCCTCTGAATTTTAAAGGAGGTAAATGTTGATTGAATGGATTTGAAAAGTTCCTTATCGCAATTTCATGCTAAAGGAAATGTGTACCTAGGATTTCTACGGGTAAAATACATGTAGTTACACCGACAGAAACAAATGGAACTATCTATATAATATTCTTTATATGCATGCACAGGCTCGTCGGATTTGACTAAAACTGAGAACGTCATCCTGCACAAAAATAAGAGTCCACATTTGGTTTGAATGGAATTTAAGACGATGAGTGGAAGCGCCGCAGTTCGCTTTATAAAATACACAACATTTATAGGAGAAACTCATCGTATTTGTCTAGAAAATGTACAATAATGTTTTTTCAGGATGTCAAACAGTTTAACGAGTTTCGATAGACCCGACGCGTAGGCTTTTGTGGGATCTTTGCATGTTGGCTTTTATCCATGGAATTTCCGTCTTGATGGCGTGTCTTCGTGTAATTACTATTTGTAAGACGTGCAGTTTTGGAGCAACTGTGTAACTGTGTAGCCGAAACCAAGATCTGGATGTTGGTGTCATCCCTTGTCATACTAATCTGTCGAGTTCTCTAATCCGTCTGCATCCAGTTTCGCAATACGTAGATTTATCAGTGGTATTTAAGTGTTTAAAGTAATTTGGTACATTCTTGAGATAAATTCTGATAAAATTTAACATGAAAAAGGTTGGGAAGAGCGTCAAGAAAGCTGTTGCTGTGAAGCGAAAGATCGTCGATTGTTTTCCTAAGCGTGACTTTTCCACACAAACAGACGAAGAAAGAGATGACATTGCCCTAATCACTGGAGGTATTGTTAGCCATTTAATTTTCTAATTACAAGATTGTATTTGTGTTGAATTGTTTAAAATATTTGTATGAATCAGTAGAACTGCAGTTAGCAAAAAATGTATCTATTTTACAGATGAACCACCTCCTAGTTACTGGAAAGAATTAGCACAGAAGAGACAGAAAATGATAGAAGAACTTGTCGAAAAAAATGAAGAGTTACAAGATAAGGTTGAGATATTAGAAAATGAAAATAACGTCCTTGAGTCCATGCTAGATGATGCAAGGAAATTAGCCGAATACGTTTCAGTAAGTCTTCCCTGTTGATTTTTTTTATGTAAATTGTCAGCGGTGTGACTTATGCAGGGTTCTAAGAATTATTTTTATGTATTACTAATGACTTACTACTTGTTTAATTATAGACAATGCCGGATGATCCAGATGAGTCAGGGATCGAACGAGATCACGAGGATGATGGGAATTCAGGTCGCTAATTGGTTTCTTAGAAAATTGTAAATATACCTTCTTGTCTTTGTAATTTTAACAACACGGATCTTTGGAATGATTCCGTTTCCACCGTAGAGAAAGACTACTCAACTAACTCTCTCAAGAATGCATGGGTTTTCATTACCAAGAGATCTCGATTAAGGCAATAGGGTTAGAGTTCCTTTTGTATATTACTAATTTAAGATGTTTTACACTTTGTAATCTTATTTAAACATAATAAGTAGAGTAGATGTGTTTAATATTAGTGAAATATTATTACTAAGGAATTAGTTTGCACTAAAATAAATGACGTAATAGGTCTACGATAATTTAAACTTGCTGCAACGCAGCGTCACAATTTTATTTTGATATGTTAAAAAAGTCAAGAGTTGCATACAAATAAAAAGCAATGTGATATACAATTTAAAAAATTACAAAAATACATTATTTAAATAAATATCACTACAAATTACATAACTATGTCATAATGTTGGAATTATGCTCTGCCAAAACCAAAATATCACTCGCATTTTCGTCGCTCATAGGAATTACTTGCTCGTTCTCCAGAGACCCGAACAATTTCTGAAAGGGAGCAAACCCTTCGAGAGTTAGGCGATTGCCGATCAAGATAAGCTTTTTCTTTGCTCGAGTCACAGCCACGTTCAGTCTTCGTATATCTTCCAGAATGCTTTGCTACAGTAAAATACGTGTATTAGACATAGGCATATATAAAAATAAATACGAAATTTCGAAGTAGGTACATCCCACTTAATAAATTCTACTTAAAAAGTTGTACACTATGAACGAATTAAAGTAATTATAAGGGGTTAATAGTAATAAGATGTGAAATTAAATGTAACTAAACTGTTTAAAAAGCATGTACCTTGGATTCATTAATTGTGGGAAGGTTTTCTGTAGCAGGTACATTAGGGCCATTAGACACCTTACTTTTGGTAAAGCAGCAAATTATAATGTCTTTATCTCTCCCTTGATACTGGTCCACAGTATTAACTTCCACGGATTTGTACTCCGATCCCAGTTCATTAAGCATGTGTTTTACATAAGCTACTTGTCCTCGGAAGGGACATATAACACCAACATCCTTTCCTTTGCAGCCACACTACATATATAAGCATTTCATTTTGTCATAGTGTGTAAGCATGTATATGTAATATGTACTCCAGTTTAATGGACTACATTACTAGTAATGAACTGAAAAATTAGTTTTAATTGACTGAAGTGATAATTCTATTCTTACTTGATTCTCTAAGATATAGTTAATTACCTCGACAAAACTCTGCACACAAAATCTGACTATCTGGGCTTCATGTACGTTTCTAATCGACTCCCCAATTCTCTCCTCTATCGCATTCAGTAATGAAGTTTCCAAGAAGACGACAGACTTAATTAACTTCTTGCTTAGTACAGAACTTAGCCACCGTTGAGATTTTTTGGGTTGATGAAAGACATATTTTTTGAGTACATTTGTGGGTAAATCCAGAAAACTTTCACTTTGGACCTCACCTCCGCAAGACATCTGGCCTTTGTAGACAAGCTTATTTGCAAGTTCCATGATGACTGAATTCATACGATACTGTATACTTAACTTAATTGTATTCATAGGTTGAGCAGCCAAAGTAAACATATTATCTTCAATCTTCATCTCCCTGTTAAAATGTTCATGTACTTATATCAACACCTTTTCTTATGCATATTAAATTTACCATGTAAGCACGGAATTTTTTGACCGTCTCCATTAAATATGCTTAATTTCTAGATTATTACATATCCCTCACGAGAAGTTTCATTCATTTAAGTAGTAATATAAATGTAGGTTAAATATACTCAGTGAGTCTTACTTTACGCGGGATGATTTTATGATCGCAGGTAATTGGTCAGGGTCGCCAAACAAAATATACTTTTTGGCCAGCATCAATGCTCCCAGTACGGTTGGAGGCAAAGCTTGACTCGCCTCATCGATTATACAGTAGTCAAAAGTACGTTGACGAAATATCTCATGTTTTAAGCTCATAAGTGTGCTGCCAACTACCGCCTATAGAAAATATCAAACAAGAGACAATGCAGGACATTACTTTCCTACTTATTTTTTTTTAAATCAAAAATTTTGAAACTAAAGATCAATAGTAATTTTAAAAAATAAAGTATAACTTACTCGATTATTATAAATATTTGTCAGCTCATCGATATTCTGGGCACTTTTTGCAATCTCAGCAGTGGAAAATGATTGCAAGTCACCTCCGCTCAATTTACTCGCTGTTCCAATTCGTATAAAATCTTGTGAATACTCTTTGTATTTTAACAGGATATTATCTACAGCATTATTCGTGTATGCTACCAACAAAACTGTGTACTGTAACTTAGTTAAAATTTGAAGCAAGCCAACAATTGTCTCCGTTTTTCCTGCACAGAATTCATACAATATGCGTGTAATTAAACTTTTATCATAAAATTCATGTTTTCAAAAAACCAAAAACTAACATAGAATCCACGAATGGCTGACTACTAACAGACCGACATATTATATAATGATACATACAAAGTAAACTAATCGCCGCAAATAAAACAAATATGTATATAGGTAATTACTAATAATAATATTTTTGAATAGGAAAAGGCAAATTTTACGTACCGGTACCAGGCATCCCCTTAACAAAAAGAAAGCTGTCAGTTGCCAAACCCTTGAGCAATACTTTTTGTTGATTAATGTTGTAACGATATAAAATTGGCTGCACACCAACTAAGGACGGGTCAGTAGATTTTAAGTTTGCAAACTTTGAAGGCGTTCTAAGCAAGTGCAAATAATGTCCAAAAATCAACCCTGGTTTCAAATAAGGAATTACTCTCAATAAAATAGTAGAAGAGTTCAACTTCGCGTATAAGTGAACTAGTTCTTAGAAAAACAAAGCTCAATTTACTTTCTTATGATGTAATTACGTATCCGCAAAGATTCGGGGCTGGAATCCATCAGCTTGGATAAATAGCTGTACTGGGTTTGCAGAACACTAGTGGATATAAGTTTGTCGATAGTGAAACGGATATGTGGTCGGCAACTTAGTTCATTTAATTTTCTACCAAAATAACAATTATTAGCAACATTGAATCCACACCATGAATTGCCCAATCTGTTACGCCACAAATAAACAATTTTATACATTTTTTTTAACAAAATGAAAATACCTTTCGACGGTTAGTGTAATCGTTGCATCAGTCATCGTTTGAATCGTACCGTACGATAAGCACAGTTCATACTGCGTACTTAGAATTATCATATCCTTTTCAAGTAGTAATGCTTTTGAACGCTTACTATCCCAATCCTTCTTCGTTAGAGTTAGAGAAAAACATCGGTTTCCGTTAGAATCTAGAATTTCTGTTGGAGATATCTTAACGAATTCCAAATTGCTAATACAATTTCCTTTCTGCTCCCTAAATACAAACATTCATATAATTACCGATTTTGAAGTTAATTCGCTGAAGCTGAAGTGATTTAAGCTAAAATACGCATTAATTACCTTATCTCAGTTTTGGTCTTCCATAAAGACGAGGTATTATCTCCTCTTGTCTGGTCTTCGATTTCCAGGGTAATTGTTTTAAGCCACCGCTGAAAAAAAGCTATATCATCTGATTCCAAATGCGAAGCAGCCGCAGTTAATTTAAGCTCTGCATCAGTCTGGAATGGAGTTGAACTCACAAAGCTTTGTCTAAAGACCCAAAAGGTAGGTTTCTGAATTACATTTCCCAAACGTTTCAGATCATTGCCCAGAATGGTATGTATTTTGAATAGTTAAAAACTTACCTGAGTAATACAGCACATGTCTGTTGTAATTCACATCTATCACACTTAAATTTATAATCGACATCACCCGGTCGAGGAAAGTTATATTGACCATTGGTAGAAGAAGACCCAAGAACAAGTCGATTTCTCATGCAGATCAGGTGCTGCAACTCCAGCAAAGGCACTTGACAATCTTTTAAAAACTTTTCCCTGTTGTAATAACAAATACAAATAGCTTTTGAGCGTTAAAATAATTGCAACATTTTAGATTTCAAATGCACAATAAAATGGAAATGAAAACTGACCGAATGTACAACAGCAAACCAGAATTGCCTATCCCGTACCGTGGGCGAATTAATAATGTATACAAATTCACCTGACCAGTATGCTCAGGTCGCACCATGTTTTTTCCTGCATACTTACCATTTCCAGTTTTAAATTCGAATGGAACAATCTGCAATTTGAATTTTTATAGGACACAAACAAAAATATTACTTTTTTACTTTGCTAATTTCAGTACAAATTATAAATAATTGAATAAAGCTTACACTAGTATTACGTCGTACCTTTTCTTGATCACCATCATATCTAATTTTTACTGTGGCGTCCAGTTTTCCCTTCATTCCGAAAACTGGATTCCAATAGGTATCCTCTATATCACAAATTTTAACAAAATCGAATTTTTGATCCTTGGCTCGCTTCAGGAAACGATTTTGTAGAAACTCTTTTATAAATGGAAGTAACTCCATTGCAAGTTTGTCCAGCTCGACCTGTGTTAGCTTGCATCCATATGCTGCATTCATTACCGACGTATCCTTTAAGCATTGACGAACCAGTGAATTCAAACTAAAAGTATCTGAAACCCTGTCCAACATAGCCTATAAAAATCAAATTAAGCCGCATTAAAATCTTTACGAGGTTCTACTTCAGCTTAAAGGTTGAAATATATTCGTATTATATTCATATTCAGTTGCAGCAAAATAGTTTACTCATTCCTAAAAACAAAATTCCTTACTCGACCAATGAGATCATGAGCAATAGTTCCGCGTAAAGCGTCCAACGACTGTATAGGAGTCTTAAAAACTTCAGATAATGCCGATTTCCGTGAACACCACATTTGACTCATAATCGATGTAATAGAAAGTAGTTCATCCGGCTCAACCACAATGAAACCCCCTTGCCGACTGACAATGAAAGTATTGGTGAAACAGTTGGGCTCTACATCTACAATGTTAATTAGCATTCCTTGCTCAAGGGTCAGTTCTTGATGCCTAAAACAAACGACAAGAACATTTTCACATTTATATTTAAAGAGTTTACATAACCTGTTTATCAACAAGCCAAAACTTCAAACTAGGTTACAAACATTTTAAAACGTACCAACAATCATGTAACTCCAGTTTTCCTTCTCTTTTGTCCTTTTCCGAAATTATTTCAAAAACGGAGAATGAATCTTGACAAGAAGTCTGCCTGGATCCCACATAGTATCTGTGCTGGGACTCAACAAATATCCCTTGTAAACCATTGGCATCTTCCCCCTCAGCCGGGATTGTATTTCTCAATCCTTTAGTTACTTTCTCAGGAGACATGGTTAACGATTCAAATGTGCTGTCCCAATCGATGTCATTGATCTCTTGGCTAACATGGCAGCTCTTGATTTCTCCCGGCTCCATCGCTCCTTGCTGATATTACTGATTTCTCTAAAACAATATCTTTCACGCAGCTCCTGGCAATTACGAGTATGTAATTACTTATATATCCGCTTTTCCGAATTCCTTTGAACATCAACTAGGATACCTGAAAAGATAAAGATAACAATCAAAAGACACTACACGAGCTATATATAGACAGCCATTTACCATAAAATTATATTGGTTATTTGCCTACAGTTCATGATCAGTTCACGGTTACGAAGTTAATTTCAAACTAATTATGGGTTTGGCAATGCCGATTGTTTTGGACCGTCATTAAATGTACAATATCTAATAACAAATTCACCTCTTTCACGTAATCATTAGATCTACTGGAACTAATAATAGACCGACTTATTTCTTACAACTTATAGACTGACATCCCGTTCAAACCAACATCTAACGAACTAACACGTACAACAAAAGACAAACCAAATGAAACTAAAAAAATTCGTAACGTCACTTTTTGAACTCACAAGGAATTTGAAACGTCCAAATGTCCAGTTTGCAGTTAAAGTTTTAAGTGTGGTACACTGTAGACGAACTATTTGAACTGTCAACGCGAGTAAAGTTGAAGGATGGCAGGCCGTTTGCTTTTCATTTATTTACCACCAAAAGCTTCCTACGATCTCCGCGATCCTTGCTTCACTTTACAAAGCGTACTTAAGGATTTCTCGCCAAAACAATTTTCAAATTTTTAAACCTTCAGTGTAATCAAAGGGGCTGGCAAGGAAGTCTTGCTCGCAATTGATTATTTAATTTTTAATGTGTTGTCAGGTGATGACTGGGTGGCCCCTGATCACAAAAAGTGAGCTACATGGGCTTCTGGGGCATTACATATCTACATAAGACATAAGAGAAACGAGACCTCTGGCAACGTCAGATTGCAAGGCTGGCCAGTCCTCCCCTTTGTGCTGGTGGGATCAAAATCTGATATTCTATACTAGCAACCCTTTTATGTTGATAAGTATCCTAAGGCAAGCTCTAAAACTACCTGCCCCCCCCCTCCCGCTTTCAAAAAGGGTTCGGATTCCCAACAATATGAAAATGCACTGTTTTCACTTTTGAAATATCTGGTCACCTTAACAAGGGTTTATATAGTTTAGTACGTCAGCGGATGATGGTTTCCGTGTATGTGTATTGTACCTCCTTGTGTGTTTTTTTAAATAACTAAAATTCAGTTTATATGATGGTGATGACTAAGGACACCACAAAGCATACAAAGCATCAAAAAGCATAATTAACAACTATACCCCGGTGTGCAGGTCTATAAGCTTTTGGCAGTATGTAGAATCGAAATATCGAAAAAACAAAATTTCAGAAAGCACATAAAGCATAA
>JAQFZC010006088.1:0-13051 GCA_034695205.1 Dicyrtoma fusca
TGTTATAAATAGGTATGCAAATAAATTCAACAATCGTCACAATTTAAATCAAGCAAAGAAAGAGTAGGCAATCCAGGCACTAGTAAAATTTTAAAAAGTCTATCTACTCTTAATCTACTATAATATGTTATGTTGTGACATTATGTTGCCAAAACTGCTAATAAAGATTATACTATTCACTGACCGAGTCTAGACTATTACCACTTTAACGTTACTGACGTAACATGGCAATACCACCCATGGCACAAACACGGGTGTCGAGAGAAATTGACTGGGTGACGGGCAGCATAAAGTCTCGAACTTCTTTATCCACAAAGGTGACTGACAGTCTTTGCAGGATCTTATGAGTCCCGATCCGAGTTGGGGCCTGCCAATTAAGGGTCGTCCCTGCCCGCGAGTCAACGGACTTGCAAGTGAGAGGCGACTTGGTCCTTGGTCTGGAAGACCGAAAGCTATCACGTAATTCCCTACGAAAAACCCTTGGAGTCACTTAGACCCATCCCTCACTGTTCTTTAAGCACTTTATTGACGATGCGTGGGGAAGTTAAGGCTACACTGCGAGAGAGCAGAGTCGAGAAGATTCCGCAGGTGGGTCAGTCGTCCGTGACTCGGATTGACCTCCCCGCGTTGAAGTGACGGACAATTCCACGGCCGATTTCTTCTTCACTCCAGTATCGTTCGATTTCGGGCACTATGAGGGCATGGGTAAATCAATGCCTAATCACTCTGCTTACCACTGGGTTAAATATTTTATGCAACAGGCAGGTGATGGCGTGAAAGAATTTACATGGTTACGCCCTTCACTAGAGATCAGTTTTCGCACAAGAGAGGCTAAATTGAAGAATAATTTATTTCTTTCAATTAGCCCAGTATCAACAACAAACTATGAACTAAAAGCTAAATTCAATGAACTAAACTAGCAGAAGGAATTATTTCGAAATTAATATCTTAGTACATTAAAGAAATTGGAAAGAGAAGAGTTTTGGGAAGGACAGATAGTTGGCACCCGTAACTAAACAAATCCGCCGGCTCGGAGGACACGCTGCCGGAAATATGTGTTGGTTGTAAACAACCCCTAAGTAAACTGGAGACGTGGGAAAACCCTGTGGGACAAAAACCCCACTCTTCACAAACAAATGATAAATTAACAGAAAGAGAAACAAAATTTTTGTTGACACTCTCAGAGCGTCCCTATCTAGGGGTATTATTATGACGATCCGAAAAGGGGTGGATGCCGTACTGCTGGTACAGTCGCCGCAGACACCAGGGAAAATTATGCCCGCAGATGAGTGGACAAAGAAACACTGACACTCACAGGGCGGGTCGAACGAAGGCACGTAAGTATGACAATCTGAAAAGGGGTGGATGTCGAACTGCTGATTCAGTCACAAACACCAGGAGGAAGCACACTGGAAGATCGATTGTGGGTGTTTTTCATAACGCAGGAATTGCCCCCGCCGGATCGGGGGCACGACGATCACTTCCGGATAAATAAATTGGTTGACAGCAACCACTATCTAGCGCACTGCTGAGTTGTGGGAAAACCCGTAGGACAAAACCTTACACTCCGATGACAGCGGGCACTTAGACTAGAACACAATAATGATATAAGGATGTTGGCGCCTGCAAGGCGCCCCTAATAATATAAACTATGAAGATCCGAAGGGATGTGGACTCCGTTCTGCTGGTTCAGTCGGGGGGAACACCAGGTTTTATAAGTGATTGAGTTTGTGGGAATAGTTTGTGAAGGGGTTCATGCACTGAGGAGGACGAAGTAATGTGGAAGCACTGGGTCACTGATGGTTAGTGGTCGGGGTTGTGACAAGGGGATGTTGGAAATATCCCTGGTTGGGTGTCGGCCACGATGGGTATGGTGGGCAATAAACACATGACCCGCAAGTCTGGATCCGTCGTGTGATGTCCACAGGTGTGCACGTCCATGCACGTTGTGTTAGTCACGATGAACCGTGACGGGTGGCACCCAGCCCGGGTATGAGGTGTTCCAAAGAATTGGGTCGACCCGTGGCAGCATGAGATGAAGTAGCGTAGCACGGGAAGAGGGAAGTCCAGAGTGCTCCAGCACAGGAAAGACGCCTGGAGTTCCGGGTAGGAAATGGAAGGTACAAACTGAAATTTTGACAGCTAAAGAAGCCCACATCCAATTACAAGAACCTTGGCACATAATGTACGGAAAGAAACAAAAAAAAAATTTAACTGCTCTGAGCGCTGGCCGCCACCGTGTCCCCCCAGTTGAGGGAAGTGCCGGCGGTGGCGCTCATGGGAGCGTAGAGCATTTGCTCAGGGGTGGTTGGGAGAAACGCCCACGGAGTTGGGAGCTGACCGAAGAGGAGGGCCTTGCACGAGATCTGAAGGGAAGGCGTGGACCCCCTGAGTGTTGCATAGGTGGAAGACGAGACTAGCGATTAGCGCGATGGTAAATTGCGCTATGAGCCGGGTCGAAGTCAGTCCTATAGTGGGGAGGGAGATGAAGCATAGACCCCCTGAGTGACGTATAGGAGGGAGATGAGCCGGGTGAGTAACGCGCTGGTTAATTGCGTTGGGTCAGGGTGTCGTCGATACTATGGTTGGGGGAGGGAGATGTGCCCGTGTCGTGCTGTACTTCTGTGAGCCTCCAACAATCCTCCTTTTTGTAGACTAACTAAGGGGATAAGAGACAACCCAATGACACTGGTGTCTGAGTTGTGACACCCCAAAGGCGCATTCTGGCGCTTCGATGAGAGAATGCGGGGGGCAGGAAGTGTCCCCCCGCGGGAGAGAAAACAGATGGTGAGCCTGCGAAATGGGCAGGCATTGTGTGTCAAGGGTGTCGCTTATCCACAGATTATTGTGACCTAAATGATACTTAACTATTTCAACTCATACCTTCGCGTGATGACCTGAAGACTTACGGATGTGATTGGTAGGCTGGTTGCTGGGAGGATTGTTCCCCAAAATGGGGTTGTATGGGTCGCTGAAGCCCACAAGTCCTGCGACGGCGCAGATGACCTGAGAGATAATGGGGCTGATGCCCAGGGTGGGAAGTTTCTTGTTGTATGGCCTTGCGTCGCGGTATATTACCGGGGGGCGGATGCGCAGCTTGCGGGGTTGGGCGGGCAAGTCTGCGGGTATGTTGCCGGGGGCGGTAGGAGGTTAGCCGATATGGGGTCGTTGTTAGGATGCGCCACATCGTCCGGAAGGGCAGTAGGTGGGTTGGTAGTGTCCAGTGTCTCTCCTAACCCCGTGGGTGGGGGTAGTTCATTTTAGTGTATGTTGTCTTGCGCCGGCCGCGTATCTGTATGGGAACTAGACAATCTCGCAACAATATTAGGAGCCTGGTAGGTAGGGGGTTCAGGAGGTGTGGATAAAGGTGGAGAGTCGGTGTTCGGGGTCGTATTTGGGGGCTGGCAGGGGTCGCGTATAGCCGGGTAATCGGCTTGTGATCGTTGATAGTACGGTTGCAGCAGACTGATGTGGGACCGGCGACCTGGGTTGTCGCGATTTGCCGGGTCAATGATGGTGTAAGAATTGTTATTGTGGACGATGGAAATTTCCCATGGTCCCGTGTATTTGGGTCCAAGTGACTGGGAGTAGTTTCGACTGGCTTTACTAAGGCGTTTATTGAGGATTTTGACGAGGTCGCCTACCTGAACGTCGAGTTCACGCCGGTGTTTGTCGAAGTATTTCTTTTTGTAGATGCCAGCACGAAGATTTTCGCGGCACTGTGCGCGATTAGCGTCGGCTCCCGCTTGGACGAGGTCAACAAGTGTCTCGAGGGGGAGGTCGCTAGCGTCTGCCAGTTCGAGGGCGCGGTCCATGGGGAAGATTAGGTCGCGGGCCAGCATAAGCTGGCTTGTTGCAAACTTGGTGGATCCCGATCGGGCGGAGAGAGGGCCATTTGAAAGTCGGGGAGGAGAGGGTTCCAGATTTTTTGGTTTTGTAGGGAGAAGGCTCGGAGGACATCTTTAAGGTTTCGATTAGCGCGTTCGGATTGGTTGGCGCTAGGGCTATACGGGGCGATTTTTATATCGATTACGCCTTCGTTTGAGAGAAATTGTTTCCAATGGTCGCTAGCGAAATAAGACGCATTATCGGATAGGATGCGTTTGGGGCGGCCATATCGGCAGAACTGCTCGTGGAGGAAGCGGGTTACGGTATGGGACTCCGTCGACGTTGAAGCTTTGAGCTCGATCCATTTCGAGAGTTTGTCGACGAGGACGAGGATGTAGCTTTTTCCCGCACTTGTGGTGAGGGGTCCGACGAAGTCAACATGGACGCACTCCCATACCCCATTGCGATACCCGTGAGTGCCAAGCATGCCTGGTTTAAGTTGGGTTGAGGCTTTGACTTGTTGGCATGCGGGGCACGATTTAACATATTGTTCTACCACCTTGCGCGTGTCGCGCCAGTAGTATCGTTTACGTAAGCGTTCAAAGGTCCGCCGGACACCATTATGTGTTGTCATGAAAACGCTCAAGTAACGGTAGGATGAGGGGATTGGGTATGTAGGCGACAATTAGTTTTTTGGAGCGATCGATGTCGTGGTCGGTCAAGCCGGGTTCGAGTAAGGAATGGGTGAAGCGGACGCGCGGTTTAGGTGGGGGAGTATCAGTGTCATTCTAGGTAGTCGGGTGTGTTTGTTGTGGTAGAAGGAAACCATCGGGGGGGGGGGGTGGGTGTGCGAAGGATAGATCCGATATGGATTACGTCGGGGTTGGTGACGTATTTGCATAGGACGTCGCGTACAATCACATAGTCGTTGCGATAGCGGGAACGCTCTTTGAGGTTTGTAAGGCTTGTCATAATCGCCAACAATTCCGGAACTTCTTTTTGACTCTGGCGCAGCACCGCTAAGTTCAGGCGCTCACTCTCGACCGCCCGCTCAGTATTGTACACGACCGCTAAGCACATGTCGAAGGAATTTGGGTCATCATCCCGGCTCGGATCCGGGATAGGATCCCGCGAAAGTAGATCTGCAAAATAATTATCAGTACCCTTAACATATTCAATGTCGTTAACAATGTGGCATATTTCGGAGGCCCAACGCACAATGTGATTGTTATAGAGAAAGTCGTTTAATGCGGCGTCTTTTAGGTGGGCTAGTGCTTGGTTGTCACAGCGGAAAATGACGTTATTTTCGTAGTGTATGGTATCTTCAAATACGCGGTTGGTCCAGGCATTCTCGTTCTCGGGCGTCATAACGACGCTCGGACATGCTCAATAGCTTAGAGCGACACTCAATAATGCGAAACCTGGGAGTGTTGCTATGGGGGTCGGGGTAAAGTTGGGCTAGAATGGCCCCGAGGCCCACTTCAGATGCGTCAATGTAGACGTAAATGGGTTTAGAATAGTCCAGAGTTGATAGTTCGATGTGTTGTGCTAGTAGTGTTTTGGCTGCTTGGAAGGCGTTGTGTTGTTCCTCACCCCAGACGAAGCGTTGGATGGAGCCTTCGTGTGATTTCTTTAAAAGGGCATACAGAGGGCGAGGGTAGTGGCGAGATGGGGGTTAAATCGCAGATACCAGTTTACTGCTCCCGTAAATCGAAGAATATCTTTTCGGCATGTGGGGATCCGGAAGTCCCGGATCGCTTTGATGCGATAGGGGCACTCTTTTATTCCCGATCGTGTGATGCGATGGCCTAAATATGTTACTTCGTCGCGGTCAAACAGGCATCCAGCCAAGTTAACAGTGAGGTTAAACTTATGTAATTTAGAGAACACCGCAAGTAAATGTTCTTTGTGGGTGGGTATATCACGGCTTATGATTAACAATTCTCTCGGGAGGATGTGAACCTATTGACCCACGGCTGATCCCATCATCAATCGACAAACTTATGGAATACTCGTGGAGCATCCCGCAGACCTATAGGCATGACGTTCCACTCCCAGTGGTCATCCTGAGTGTAGAAGGCCGTATACCATCTGGCCTCTGGAGTGAGGGGGATCTGCCAAAATCCGGACCGCAAGTCGATCGTGGACAAGACCATGCTCGTTGGCAGGTTGCTCAAGAGCGACTCGAGGTCTCGGTTGGGCGTAGGCTTTCGTAACGTATATTTATTTATATCCTTGTAGTTAATAACTAGTTGTTTCTCACCGTTGGCTTTTGGCACAATGAGAAGGGGGGGCTGAGTAGGGGGACGTACTGGGCCGAATTTTTCCTTCGGCGACGTGATGTTGGATTTTCTCGTTGATAAAAGCTTGTTTGGTGGGGGGTCGCACTTAAGGCTTGCATTGAATTGGCGGGTGATCTGGGACGAGCTGTAGATTGTAGGATGCTCCGTGGGCGATGCCCGAAGTACCGTCGGACCGAATGATGGTGGGGAACATGGTTGGCAAGTCGTGAATGAACGTGCGAATGTTGGGCGTTTCTTCAGCGGAAGTGATCACGGACGCATGTTGGTCGTCGGTCGTGCTGCGGAAAGGAGTAGTGCGTGAAGGGCACGGGATCGTCCAGCGCCATGTGCCCTTGATGTCGTCGAAACTTAATCCATGTGTATAGCGAAAAAAATTCCCGATGAAAACTGGAAAGAGTAAGTCATCATGGACGTAGGTGGGTAGGCTAAATGTTTTTTTCCTATGGTAACGTCCAGACTTACATGGCCGAGGACCGGGATCGCTTCTCCATTAAACCCAACGTGTGTGACTGTAGCGGGTTTGCTAGTTAACCCCATGTATTCCAACGTGCTTCGTTTAATGAGGCTGTGTACGCAGCCCGAGTCGACGACGGCTTTCCAGGTGAGGGGGCCCTGGGATCCCTGTATCTGCACCTCGACGAACGGGCACCCGCGGATGAAGTGCTGAGGAAATTCCGCAGTTGAGCGATCATCTGCCACCAGCGCCGATGGTGGAAGGGTAAGGGCCAAGGAGGGGAAGGTGTGGTCGTCAGCGTCGTGTTGGGTGCTAAGGAAGGCTCATGTGTGGTGAAGTGTTTACGGGTGTTTTTCCCGGTGAGAGGGCGGAACCTCTGTCGTTGTGGTGTTGTTGCCCGGAGGTAAGTTAGCTGGTGGGGCCACAAGGAAATCAGTAAATGGGGTCGCGATAGCGAGGCTGACTGGGTGTGCCGTTACACCAACAGCCATCGTGGGGTGGAGCGGTTGGTGATCATGTGTCGTAGACTCGGGCAGTGGTGTTGATATAGTGGCCGCGCGCTGGCAGAGCAACGGTTTGAATTCGTCCCAAGAAAGGAACCCGTGCCTCGTGATGAGGTTGAAGACCCACTGCCCATCCTTTCTGGGTAGGCTAAGGCCTACCGTAGGGACGAAGTCGTGCTCCGGGATGAGTTGTCGCATCATGGCATGTTCGAGACGTAGTAGGATGTCGTTAGCGTTGAATTGATGAAGGTTCAATGCTGATGCTTCCTCCGGGTGGAGTACTGGGGCGAAACGGTGGAGGTGTTGCTTGCGACACTTGGTTATTGTAGGCTAAAGTAAAGCAGACAGACTAAATCGTAATGCTAGCGGTATTATGAGACTAGTGTATTAAGTTAATACTAATTTACATGCACGAGAGAGAGAATCTCCTCCGACATGTGCTCTGCTGCGACTGACCTCGCCGCATCTAGGTCGGCCGTCAGATCGCCCCCTGTGCCTCAACGGGTCTGCGGCCAGGCGAGGTTATATGAAAGATTAACAAGAATGGCTCCCCGCAATCGGAGATAATGTGATTGTACTGAGCCTTGGTAAAGAAAGGGCGCCGGGTGAGAATTGGGTCGCAGTGGTTCAGAGGAGGGGAAATCGCGGTGATTGGCGTCGCACGCGCCGTGGGTGGGTTGTGGAGATGGGTTTCGCAATGCGGTTGGTGCGTGGGGGCCAGGTCGAGCGTATGCTCTTGGTCAAGATATTTATTTAAAACCGTAGGGGGGTTATAAACCTCCCTCCGTGACAGACGTACGCGCGTATCTCTATCGTGGTCACTCTAAATTAGACACGGGTTGGTCGCGTAAATGTGGTAGCCCAGTGATGTGTGAGGGGAAAGGAGGGGGAGGGGCAAAACAATTTGTTACCTTAGAGTGGATTATAACGGTGATGATACTTGCAACTCGTTCCGAACTGCCAGGTCCAATCCTTCCGTGGCACGACTTCCGAGGGATGATACCACAGCGGTGGTGTTGTAGAAAGGTTGGACGAGCACGGTCGCCAGTGTGACATTATGTTGCCAAAACTGCTAATAAAGATTATACTATTCACTGACCGAGTCTAGACTTTATTACCACTTTAACGTTACTGACGTAACATGGCAATACCACCCATGGCACAAACACGGGTGTCGAGAGAAATTGACTGGGTGACGGGCAGCATAAAGTCTCGAACTTCTTTATCCACAAAGGTGACTGACAGTCTTTGCAGGATCTTATGAGTCCCGATCCGAGTTGGGGCCTGCCAATTAAGGGTCGTCCCTGCCCGCGAGTCAACGGACTTGCAAGTGAGAGGCGACTTGGTCCTTGGTCTGGAAGACCGAAAGCTATCACGTAATTCCCTACGAAAAACCCTTGGAGTCACTTAGACCCATCCCTCACTGTTCTTTAAGCACTTTATTGACGATGCGTGGGGAAGTTAAGGCTACACTGCGAGAGAGCAGAGTCGAGAAGATTCCGCAGGTGGGTCAGTCGTCCGTGACTCGGATTGACCTCCCCGCGTTGAAGTGACGGACAATTCCACGGCCGATTTCTTCTTCACTCCAGTATCGTTCGATTTCGGGCACTATGAGGGCATGGGTAAATCAATGCCTAATCACTCTGCTTACCACTGGGTTAAATATTTTATGCAACAGGCAGGTGATGGCGTGAAAGAATTTACATGGTTACGCCCTTCACTAGAGATCAGTTTTCGCACAAGAGAGGCTAAATTGAAGAATAATTTATTTCTTTCAATTAGCCCAGTATCAACAACAAACTATGAACTAAAAGCTAAATTCAATGAACTAAACTAGCAGAAGGAATTATTTCGAAATTAATATCTTAATACATTAAAGAAATTGGAAAGAGAAGAGTTTTGGGAAGGACAGATAGTTGGCGTGGAGCCTGAACAGCAAAATAACTTTACTTCACGCTTAAATGGAATTGAAATGCAGACTGAGGGGATTCCAGTTGCAACGTATTGCTCGTGGAATCTTTTCCTGTTCGCTATCTGCCCTTTCCATCTCTGTGCCAAGCTTCGCCTCACCCTTTTCCCTGCTCCGAACAGTTTTGCTGTGGAGCATTGGGAACGTCGGACTAACGACAGGCTGGCTGCCAATTTGAAATTTGAAAGAGCAACTGCCTTGGGAAGGAACTTTCCACCGCAGTTGCCCCGTCGGACAGGGACTAGGTGTCGCCTGCGACGCTTTTTGGAATAATTTCCTTTACAATGTAGGCACATATTACTTGAGCAAGTCTCATTAATCATTAGTTGTACAACTTTCTGTTAGAAATTTAGTGTTTTTTTACATTTTCATGGGCAATTCCTACGCATTAGAACCTATGGGTTCATCATTCAACTTCTCCCGTACAATTTCTACAGGATCCAGAAACTTGACAAACGGGCTCAAGTGGTGACAAGTTAAGCCTGCAAAAAATATTTTTTATAACTGTTAATCGAATATAATTTTAAAAAATCACAGTAGCGCTGCACGTTGCTAGTTTAATTTTTGATTGCACTTATTTGTAAAGTATTCGGTCAGCCAAGGAATTCCGGATATCCGTATAATTGACGCACGTATTCTATATACTTATTTGCAGAGTACTTACGGCACTTCGAGTTCGTCGGCTTGCAGGTCTGTCTTACAAATTCCAAGGTCAACTTCGGCATCTGAGCAATGGTTTTTTTTTTAGTTTTGCGGTGTTCCAATGCATTATAGGTGGATTCCACTGTGCTAAATAGTTGGGACTGTTTTATGGCTGTATGTGGTTCACTCTGCAACTTTGAATAGATTTTTGATGCTTGTCGTGGTGCTGTCTTTCTTGTTTTGTTTTTCCGAGCTTCTGGTTCTTTATATTTCTGCAGGCGTAGTTATTTTGAGAGGTCTGGATTAATGTATATTAGTTTTTAATTCTTTTTACTCAGCGAATTCTTTCTGCTGAGAATTAACTGCCGGTCACTGATAGTGTTAAGTTGGACTATTATTTGGCGTTGTTTGTTGTTTGTACTATTGCCTATTATGTGGACAGTATCCACACTAACTTCGGTTTTCAGTTCGGTACTTAGAATACTATTTACCTTTGGAAGGAAGTTGTTCAGCTGTTTCTTGCTCACAATCGTCAATGCCACTTATAATGACGTTGTGTTTCCTTTCGAAAGTAGATGCTCTGTCACACAGCACTGTACACTCAGTTTAGTTGTCAGTTTTATATTTTTTCCCATTAGTTCCTTCAAATTGTCTGATTGATTTAACTGTTTTGTGCAGTGCAACCTTATTCTTGATTTGCATTCTAACAATTTCTTGCAGCTGTTTTAAGGTTTCGGTTTGTTGTGTTTGGATTTCAATATGTTGAGTTAAGATTTCACTATGTTAAGCTTGAATTTCAGTTGTCTTCCCTTGCCATGTTTGACACCATTCAAATAGGTCCGTAATCTTCTTGTGTATCCCGCTGTTCTATGCTGGTGGTTTCTTCGTAGGTGGTGAGTTGAGTTTTCTCAGTCGTTCTTTATTTTGCCTGGCTCAACTCCAGGATTTGATTTACCAAATTTTATTTCGGAATCTTAGTTCCTTGTTGAGCTCGGGCAGATTTCTGCGTTGACAAAGTGCAGTAGTAGTAGTTAATATGTATACTGTACTGTGCAGTGCTAGCGCATGCGGCAAGAATCCAGACTTTTTCCGTTCTTAATATTTTTTGATTTCGTTTATCGTTTTCCGTTATTCGACACTTAGACTGATTAGTGCACGTTGACTGGTAATATTTCTGATAATTTAGTTGTTAATTGTAACTTTTTCAGTACCTAGCCGTCAATTTTAATCTTTTATTATTGTTCAAAGAGAAAGGAAGTTGTATTGGCACGCCATCTAAGGATAAGTTATTAATAGCAAGTACCGTCAACTAAACGACGCATCTTAACATTTTCAAACTTTTAACGTACTCTGTGCATTCATGCTTTGATAACTTTGAATCTTAACATTTTTATCAACTTTGTAAAGTGACCTTTCTATCTTAAATATGCATTTTTGGCTTTTAATCATTACATTATCAACTTTGCAGCGTAAACTTCTCACATCTAATATGCAGATTGAATTTGTATCTTAACATTGTTGACTTTAGAACACATGTTTTCTTTGATACGTGGTTTTAACATTTTCATATTTGTTATGCATATTTACTTTTGAACCTTAAATCTTTTAACTAAGTTATTTATCATTTTCCTCTTTAGTATGTATTTTGGACTTTAACAGTTTAAGCTTTCCAAAGTAATATTTTTCTTTGATATTCATGTTTTGATTTCGCATCGCATCGTTTGTGACTATTTTTAGCTTTGTTATGCTGTTAACTTTGCATCTTAACAGTTTAAACTTTGTAACGTAATATTTTCATCTTCGTTATGCTTTCTTAACTTTGCCACATAAGAGCTTCAACTGTGCACCGTGACATTTCCATCTCTATTATGCATTCTAAACTTTGTAGCGTCATATTTTAATCTTTGTTATACATTTGCAACTTTTTTAACAACATTTTTAAGCTTTTAACTTAACACTTACATCTTTGATATGCTATTTTGACTTTCCGTCTTAACATTTTTAACTTTGTAACGTTATATATTAAACTTGGATATACCCAACAAACCACATTAGGCGTAAACTTAGTGGATAATAGCCGGATTTTGAGTGGATGGTCGGGAAACTCAGTTTGTAGTAGAAACTAGGCCGGAAAAACAGTCGGAAAAACATCCGGCCATAGTCAGAACATAGTTGGGTTGGCACACAGGCGAGCCCTCGCTAGTGGACCACCACTGAAATCAAGACGGTCGGGCTGGGGGTGACCAAGACCGGTGGACCGACTACTACTGAGCTCATATTATCAGCATAAATCGCTGTTCGGTTGGGTCTCGGCCGGGCCTCTTCCAGTTTTCCAACCATTCCACGGCCCTAACAAGCGCATAGTTTTAGTATAGCATAGCATTGTATGCTCCATTAAGGGCCATTCTAACGCGTCAGTTCTGTAGCATCGCTCTGCTCGTCTGTATGAAAGGCTTGCATGCCTTCTATGTACGCTCCACTAGTACAAGCATTGGAGTCGAGGACCAAACGAGCGGTCGTGGCTTTCAAATTCAAAATGCATATTTCTGTACGTAGCATCGTAGCTGCTCGATATACAGTTCAATTATTTTCTGCATTGTTATTTTTTGAACAATTATTACGTAATATTGTTCAAGAAGTGGAACGTTTATTTTAATTAGTGATATGGTACTCATTTCCTGTGATTGTAATTTGTTCCAGGGTTCTACTTTATCAGTTGACGAGCTTCGGACAGAAGTTTGCAACAAAAGGAGTGGACACGTGTCAGTGTCTGTTTTTTTTCATGATTTACGAACAATGTTGCTAATTGCACTCAATTAAATTATTTTGGGCTAGTAGTTCCGAGTCATAATTAAAACTGGGTACTGGTGACTGGTAGTTAGCAGGGTGTAGGGTGGTTCAGTGTTTTTATTCTGCCTAGTTCGTTTATGCGATGAATTTTATGTTTACAGTTAGCATCGAAGAAATAAAGTCACCTACTCCTGTCCTACCTGTGATTTTTCATTTTAAGCGTGTTATTTATGCTTGCCGTGACTAGTCAACTGATGTCAATTCTTAATAGTTGTGCCTTCTGACCACAATTTATCACCAGCGTCGAAATTTTAATTGATCGTCGATTGTAAACTGACATCCTGCATCAACACTCCTGGAATAAAAAATATCTATTGGTGGTCCTGAAGTGCTACTATTTAGCTTTGACATGGTTGAATTATGGTAAATAATAAAAGTTTGGTTTTGATTCTTCTATTTTGTGTTTGTTAGTGTTCATTTAATCATGTCATACTTTGAATTTTCTGGCTGAAGGTAAAGAAAATTAACGAGTGCTCATCTGGTATGCGCAGGTGTACGACAC
>JAQFZC010006089.1:0-13047 GCA_034695205.1 Dicyrtoma fusca
CCCCACCCCTAAGACCCCCCTCCATGGTTCTGCCATAACACAGCATTGTGTTATGCGGAATGCATTGCAGGAATTTGAAATATAGCCCCAGGAGATCTATTCGAGAATGTACGGTAGTAAATAACACTTTTTCAAATCGGTCAAAATAAATAACATTTTCAAAAGGGGAAAAATCTATAAATACCATATTATACTAGGTATATGTATTACCATATGTAAAAACATTCAAAACCAAGTATACCGTAAACGCTCTAATAGAGCCCCAGGGGATCAATTTAAAATTGTCTGTCATAGATTGGGGCTCTATTAGAGAGTGAGCACTATTGGAGAGTGGGGCTCTATTCAAAATTCCCGGATTGCATTGCTGTATAACATTGTGCTGTGTTATGCACCCCCATGGGGCTGTATTGGAGAGGGGGCTCTAATACTACAATTTTTAATTCGTGGTGGGGCTGTATTAGAGAGTATGGCTCTATTAGAGAGTGGGGCTCTATTGGAGCGTTTACGGTATTACGTTTCGAAAAGGTTAACTTTATAGTCATCTTCAGTGGTTCACTATCAGCCACAGCATAGGTACTAATAGTCATAGGCAGACAATGAAACTTGGCTTCTGCGAATTCAGATTCACTTCGAGATCAACTTTTACTTAGGCTCCGAGCTATACTACGCACATGTACGTGACTGAAGGGGAATTATTCAGCATGCATTCTGACTAACCAGTAAGTTTTGCATTTATGTGATTGGAAATTGCTTATCTCTTGTAACTATAAACTTCTTCATTGCTAGACGGAATGTAAGCTCGCTTGTAAACAGCATTGCAGAAATAAAAATAATGCAATTGTTCGCTATGTTGACTGCCTGCCTGCCTACCTCCTGGGCAGCCATTCTGCAGTTAAAGAAGTTTTGTGGACATTATTTTTATGGATGTAATTTTTTCTTCCACTCACACATTCCATTTGAATATTTGAATGTCAAATACCGACCGACATGATAGGATTTATAATTATTATGATTGTGATTGTTCCAACTACAGTTTACTGGTTGGACAATTTGAGCTTGTCCATTTTTGAACTAATTGATGGTGGTTATCCTTAATTTCTAATTTGTAAATGCAAACATATTGGTATCTATATATGTAGAAGCTTACAATTAGTAGAAGCAACTGGAATTCATTTGCATCTTCAACAGTAGTGGTTTATTTCATTATTCGTGCAACGTTTACGTTGGTTGTAACTTTGTACCGCGTGCAATGCGCGTGCGCACTGATAATAGTGTAATTGATTATTGAAGAATCCTTCATAAAGTCAAGGAAGTATTTTGTAATGGTTCCTCTTGCCCCAGTCCATTCCCTTTAACCTTCGGACTTGAGTATGACATGTACATAAGTTGGAGCACTTATCGGCAAAAGCAGAATTTCTTTAGTTGAACTTCTAATAATTTTATCAACCGACTCAAGAAAGGTGGTAGAGAACTTCGAAAGTGGAGCATTTTGGAACGGATATGTAAGAGTTGGCCAAATATGTATAGGTTTTCAAAACTTTTAATTTCTGGTCCGGGCGAAGCATTGGAGTGGACACAAGTTTTTCAACTTTGGAATTAAATTGCTTAACATATTTGCCTTCATCAAACACAACTGAATCATTGAATGTTACCCCCAGATACTTGATAGTATCGTTTGGGCCGATACAAGAAATACTTGTGAACACAGAAACACTCTCTTTCACAAAAGCACTTTTTTTAAAAACTTTTTTTCAAACAAACCACATTTTAAATGAGGTTTGTACTCAATAGTTCAATGATTTGACTTGAACATTTTTTGAAATGTTGATTCCGGTTAAACTTAGATACCTAAGTGTGTTCTTCAGACATTTTTGATAGATATTTTGACCGCTTCACGCTTATGAATTAATGAAAAATGTTGTAATTTGTGCAGATTTTAACGTTTTGGAAATAGCAGTAAATCTAGTTTTTCACGTTTTTGAAAATGTTGTTTTACTTTCCACTTTTTTAAAAACGTTAATTTCCAATTGTGATCCAATTGAAGGTGTTAAATTCTGGTTTTACAACTTTTTAAATCGGTTGATTTCTAGTTTTAAATCTTGTAAAAGTGTTAAATTCTGCATCTTTTTTAAAATGCTAACTTGTAGTTTTGATCTATTATGTGCTAACTTCTTGATTTATACCATTTTAAGGACGTTTTTTGAGTATTGCAACTTTATGAAGTTAATTCTAGTTTTGAGGTATTTGACTGCTAGTTAAAAATTCAAGTTTTGCAACTTTCGAACAGGCTTGTTTCTAGATTAGATCTTTTGAAAGTGTGATCTATTATTAGGTGTGAATATCTGGTTTTCCACCCTTTTGAAAATGTCATCTTATTTAGTTTTACACCTTTTTGGAAATGGTGATCTGTAGTCTTGAAATTTTTGATGGTGCCGATTTTCTAGCTTTACACCTTTTTAAAACTGCTTTTCTTTAGTTTTGCAATATTTCAGAAAGGCTGACTTCTAGTTGTGATCTTTTGAAGGTGTTCATTTCAAGTTTTGTACCTTTTTAAAAGTATCAATTTCCAGTTTTACACTTTTTTTAAAAAAATGTTAATTTTCAGTTCTCACCTTTTTAAAACTATTCACTAGTTTTGAATGTTTTTGAAAATTCTAATTTCTTGTTTTACATCTTTTTGAAAGTGTACATTTCCAGTTTTACTCCTTTTTTGAAGTTTCAATTTCTAGTATAGTTTTACACTTTTTTTTTTACAAAATGTTAATTTTCAGTTCTCGCCTGTTTTAAGCTGCTATTCACTAGTTCTGTATGTTTTTGAAAACGATAATTTCCAGTTTCACATCTTTTGGAAAGTGTCAATTCCTAGTTTTACACCTCTTTGAAAGTCTCAAATTCCAGTTTTACACCTTTTTTAAATTGCTGATTTGTAGTTTAAATCATCAACACTAAACAGCATTTGCAGGTTCCGAAATCCAACTAGGCTTCCAAAGTACGTAATGTACCATTATGAAACCTGCTAAACCTGAAACCTTACAGTGACATTACAAAAGAGCGTGTTTTGAAAAAGTATACGAACTTCCGGTGCGAACTGCGATAGTGCACTTCTCCGTACTAAAAATAAAAAATAATATAATAATTGAAGTAAAACCATGAAAAGTAAAAATATGACCGAAATAAATGCAAACCAGAACCAGCTCCACCACCCCACAAATAAATTCTTGATATCATGCACGAATACAATTTATTTCACTACAGTCAATTGTTGGAGATTTACAAGAGTACAGTTGTTGTTGTTATTGTTATATTTATTTTAAGATTTTTCCTTCGTACATCGCTTTGCTTTTTTTTTCTTTTAAATATGTTTAGCTCTGCTCAATGTATGTATGTAAATGGATGACCCTACACAAAAAAGTAGGTATATATATATATATAGTTTGTCTATAGATATATTGTATTAATTATTATATAATAATTAATTAACTATATGTATGTATGAGTAGGTAGGTAATGTATGTACTTAACTGGGCAAGGAAAGATATAGAAATATTACATAATATTATGTCGTCTGTCGTTTTTTTTTCTCCTTAGAACTTCGTCTTCATTTTTCTGTTTCAATCCTCACATTTAAATTCTCTTTCACTTCCCATTCATTATTTAATTATTAATTAAATTCATAAGATTTTTTTTGGTAGGTAGTAACGTTACATAGAATAGAAGTATAATATTTTATTTTTGTGTTCATCATCAGATAGATTTATGTAGTAATTACTTACACTTAGATTGTATTTTTGGTAGCCTTACAATTACAATTAGTCTATGAATTAATTTAATTTAATGTAAACAACTATTTATTCAGTAAATTGTTATTATAATTACGTACAAGACGATAAAAAATACAAGAGTTTCTTCACAGAATAAGAATAATATATTTTTATTATTATTCCTCAATCAATAGTCAATAGTTTAGTAATTATTTAATTCATAATTAGGATATTGTAATATTATTTTAACGATAACGAGCCATTTTACTTGTTTTTAATAGTTTCACAGAAAAATCTCAACTTACTTACGAACGAACTTACCTACAACCTACTACTTTCTTGATTACTCACTTAATTACATCCATTTTTTATCAATTTATCAATAGCATCGACAAAACTTCGGCATCTTTACTTCTTTAAGACCGTCACTGCTAAAAATAATACAGCTGTACTTTACTTACTTCCTTAAATTGTGTATTCTGTCATCGCAGTTGTAATTGTAATTTTAATTGTAGATTTAATGCCATACAAAGTTTAGTAAGTAGATCGCAGTAGCAGAATCAGAATTTCACACACACTTTGTTACTTCGTTGTGTTAAAGAGCTAAACACATAGTTGTGAATTGGGTTTGCATCAACTTTTTGAATTAACCTATTCGGAACTGGGGAACCAGGGAAAGAATGCTTTAGAAAAGTGTTTAATTCTATAAATTAACTTTTTCAAAACGGTCAAAACTAGTAAATAACACTTTTTCAAAAGAGTCAAAACTAGTAAATAACACTTTTTCAAAAGAGTCAAAACTAGGAAATAACACTTTTTCAAAATTGTCAAAACTAGTAAATAACACTTTTCCAAAAGAGTCAAAACTAGTAAATTACACTTTTTCAAAACAGTCAAAACTAGTAAATGACACTTTTTCAAAATGTCAAAACTAGTAAATAACACTTTTTCAAAAGAGTCAAAACTAGAAAATAACACTTTTTCAAAAGAGTCAAAACTAGTAAATAACACTTTTTCAAAATGTCAAAAAACTAGAAATTCCCCTTTTTCAAAAACATTCAAAACGAAGTGTATCACCGTTTCGAAAAGGTTAAATAAGAAATTAAATCACAATTACAATAATTAAATTGCCATTTGATTACTATTACATTTAAAAATTTCCCTTTATTATTTGATAGACTATCATTAATCGTTATTAATTGCCTCCTAATTACTAATTAGTCTAATTTACACTTTTTATTCTTAGAAACTGAGAGTTTGTTAACGATTCCTTATTTTGTTCTGGTTTTTGTTGAACGATTTACGGGCTACGAACGATGCCATCTTTACTTTTTAAAACTGGAAAGAAATTAAAGATTGACTGAAATAATGAAAGAGTGGACCGCTATTTCTAGCTTTCTTTAACAAATAAACAAAATGCGTCCTATTCCTTTTAAAAACAGATCACAAAATTAAGCAAAAACTAAGTATTTTGGAGCACAACACTGCACCGTACCGTGACCGAACACCTACACTGTTAATAATTGTAATAATTATCGATCCTAAATCCTAATAATTAACCTATCAGTAAAATCAGTATCAGTATTACAACTTTACAACAATAGTTCATTAATAGCTTGCCTTGTAAATCGTAATCGTAAATTATAAAACACCAAAAAAAAAAAGGAAAAAAATGAAAGAACCGACCGAGACACAGACCACCCAGCCACACAGTACCAAAAAATTCAAAGTAATAATTAATTAATTAATTAATTGATAGCAAACATGAACTAAGTTTATTAAGAAAAGGTAGGTACAAGGTAAACACAGCCAAAGACAAAGACAAGGGTAGTAAAAGTAAAAGGATTATATTATTATTTAATAATATGACCAAAAACAAAACCCAAAAAACAAAAAAAAAAAGAGATTAAAAATTAAGAATCAAGATTAAGATTGTTTTAAGACTCAAAATTCCATGTGAGACGGCCAGTCACCATTTCACCGACAGTCTTGAATCATGACTAAAATACCCACTCTCAGTTTTCCTCTCGATCCTCCTTTTTTCATTTCATGTTTAATTATTTTGTGTGTGTGTGTGTGTGCTTCTACAATCTAGGATAATAGTATCAAATAGAAACGAACAAAATATTCTAGAATTCTAGTATACCTTCCTATATAATTCCTAGTATAATTATTATTATAAGTAAGTTGTATCGTTTCCTTCTTTCCTTTGTTTGTAACCCCTCCAACAAATCATGGTCATAATAATAAGTTCAAAATTCAAAAGTTGATCGTAAAAACATTAAAACACGTGCATGCAGAGCATAATAACTAAATTACTACTAAACTAACATAATATACGTACTTATGTCTAGTTGAGTGATGATTTTTCGTTTATAGTAGGAGCTAATTATTATTATTAATTAATTTACTTTACTAGTCACTAGTAGTAAACTTCCTTCCTAGTTGCTAGTATAGAGGTGGTGGCTATTTGCTTTATTAGGAGGCATTCTTCTACAGTTTTGTATAGTTTTGTGAACCTACATTGAATAACATAATAATATATTGCATTGATGCTGTGCTATTTTCATTTTTTTTAGATTCGATTTTGCTAAAAGCCTATCTAGGAGACTAGGAGCCTAGCAATAGTATGGTTGGTTGGTTGGTTGCTTTGGTTACGTAAGGATGTCCAAAAGTTTCAAAAAAAAAATTATTCTGTGATGGTGTAGGCGGCATTTGTTTTTGCTATCCAGTCTCCATGGCCATGGCAGGATTATTAAGAAAAAATAACCTCATCATAGCATAGTTGTAATTTGTAATTTACTGTTTTTTGTTTCATATAATTATTAATTATGGGTATATAACTAGTAAGCTAGTACAAATACAAATTATTTTCATGGACTCTCATCGCATCGTTTCTTCTATATGTACTTATATATTCAATAATATTCATGGATTCAAGGGAATTAAATAATAATCGTTTAAAATATTTAATTATTAAAAGTTTTATAAGATTGACTTACAATTAATCTAAGATCAAGAATTGTATGAATCCTAAATTATTAATATTAATATTACGTCTTTACTTTTACATTACTTCCATTACTCATTACACGGTACGGTAGTATCATCATATCATTAGAGGTGTACAAGATTTAATTATTAAATTAATAATAATAAGATTATATTGTAGTTGTATAGTTATAGATATATTTAGGTATGTTGTATTGTAATGTAGTGTACTGTACTTTTACGACGTACGATAACGAAAACGATAGAACTTACTTATATGTACGTGTTACGATTACGAATACTTACATATATTTTGTTTACGCGTAAATAATAATAATAATTTTACTTCTTACTTAGTTACTTACAGAGTTAGCTAGTACTATTTATAATGTACTTAGGTCCTATTCACATTTAAATCAAATATTGTTAATTGTAATAATTATCTTTAAAGGAAAAAAGAGTCACTACAAAATCGGTGTTACATATATAGCAAAATTCCTTTAAAATTTGAGTGACCACCATTTTTTTTGTTACTGCTAGAATGATCATTACACTCGAGAGAAACAAAGAGGCAAAAAATAAACACGTACAAGAAATAATACAAAATAAAATTTCAGTTTTTTTCATTTGATAATGAATATTACGTAAATTGTAGTGTAATAATTAATTAATATGCACTAATTTTTTTTATATATTAGCTGTTCTTCATGCTTCGTCATATAATTATATAATAGTTGGGTTTGGATTGAAGTTGTTGGATAAATTTTTGTTGTTGTTGCTGTTTTTGTTGTTCTAGTCGTAATTTTTCTTTTTCATTGCGTCTTGTTTTTATTTTCCTTCCTCTCAAAAGATGAGGCTTGTCGTCGGTCGGTCGGTCGGTCGGTTGGTTGGTTGGTCGGTGTCGAACGGTAACGGTAACGGTGTGACCGTTTACGGTACACGGTCTGAATTGTATGATTATAATATATACGATCACATTAGCTTAGCATATAATTTGCTGTTGTTCTTTTCATTTAAAAAACAAAATCTCTGAGCTAATAAACGAAAGCCAACTTTTTTATTCTAGACTTCTAGTGAAGAGGGTAAGAGGAACCTCATTAAATGATTTTAAATGTATTGTAAGCTTGTCAGGTTGGCTGGATACAAAAAGTTCAATTAATTGTCAACTTTAACAGCCGTACCATGTCACAAAGTTATATATCTATAGTTATATTAAAGTAGAAGTGTGTAAGACGGAAACGAACGAAGACGGAGAACTGGCTGAGTTGCACAAAATTTCTTTTTAAAAGATTCTCCTGGGATTCTTTTGATCGTCAGTTTCAGTTTCAGTTTCTTGATCCAAGTGTGTAGAGAAACTGTGTTTAGAGTTACTACAAAAAACGTGTACTGTTTTTCAATGAAGCACTTGCAAGTCCGTTTTTTTTGTTTTTGTTCACAACAACTATAGCATAGGTAGCGGGGGGGGGGGGGGAGGGAGGGCAAGGGATGTACTATCAAAAGAGTAGCTCCAGTTCTCACTTGACGTGTGTACTTCGTCTAGATCATCCTCGTCCACACACACAGTATCATTTATGAGGAGGGTTACACAAATCAAAATCCATAGCACACAAAAATAAACGAGGATGAACAAGACGGAGATGAAAGATTATTTTTTAAAAAAAAAACAAACGAAGATTTAAAGAGTAAAGATGAACATTTCAAGTGTGGAAAAGACGAATCATACAGATTATAATATGTAGCAGTACTAATCATATGAAATTATAATATAAAAATTATTCGATGCTGCGTTACGGATGGCAAATATGATGAACAAGAAGTTGTAAAATTTACTCCCATTACGATTTTTTGCCATTTCTTGATTTTTCTAGTCAAAAAATTCTTCAGCAGGGTTACCGCCTGTCTCTGTAAACACACACGGAACATCCCACAATTAAAAATACTGTACACTTTGAACAACAATCAACAATTAATTGAAATAATTTGAAGCTCTTACTTACTTATACAAAAGGTAATCTCGAATAGCAGGAGGTAGATCAAGATCTTCAACTCGATGCAGTCTTTCTCGTCCAACGCACTGTCGGATTACACGGCGGCATATAAACATCAACGGGAGTGGTTCAGCTGTTAAAGTTAGAACAATCAGTTAGTTAGATTATAGACTAAAGTTACACCATAGTCAACCAGTTAACGTAAAGTTTATTTTATGTATTTTTATGGGAAAATAACTTACGCTCAAGTCCTCCAATATATTTCATAGTGATTTCACAATGACCCCAAACAGCAGAAACTATAGGAAATAATTTCTTCCCTTTCATTCCACGGAAGGCAACCCCGAGGTACTGACCATCCACAACAAAAGATAATGTTCCCTCATCCATATCTAGCACGACTGCAAAATACAGAAAATACAAAAATTGCAATCAAGTTACAAAAACATGAAACAGTAGCGCATCAATTTAGAAAAGTAATACCGCGCTATAAAGCAGCAAAATCGACAGCGAAATAAATGACATACCTAAGAAAGTGTCGGGAACAACAAAATTTTCATCCGGTTTGAGTAAAGCTGGGTATGTGGTTCCAGAAGCTGTATTCTTACTATCATGATACAATTTATTTCGACCTAAATCCCATCCCCAAGACTGATCATTACTCCCAACCAAACTCTGTAAAGACAAGGAAATAATACCAATCATAAGTTATGAGTCATTTTCACAAAAATTAAGAAGGGCACCTTTTCGAAGCGGTAATATATTTAGTTTTGAATGTTTTTAAAAATCAAGATTTCTGGTTTGGAACATTTTTAAAAGGGTAATTTCTAGTTTTTTGACCTTTTAAAAGTGATATTTACAAGTTTTGACTGTTTTGAAAAAGTTATTTACTAGTTTTGACTGTTTTGAAAGTGTTATTTACTAGTTTTGACGTTTTTGAAAAAGTTTATTTACTAGTTTTGACTTTTGACTCTTTTGAAAAAGTATTATTTACTAGTTTTGACTGTTTTGAAAAAGTGTTATTAACAAGTTTTGATCGTTTCGAAAGAGTACATTTATGGCATTAACCACTTTTGTCAAGCATTCTTTCCATGGTTCCCCAGTTCCAAATAGGTTAAAAAGGATTTTAAAAAAATGAAAAACATACTTGATATCCGACGGAGTTGAGAGGGGCATCTTGAGTAGCTACACCGACGACTGCATGTGTCCCACGTTGACGCGTCGACCAATGGATCTCCCATACATGCAACCCGCGTGAAAACCCAGTCTTCCCACGTATGCAGTCAGTACTTTGGGCGACAGGATGCCGATGGAATGTCAACTTGTCATCCTCCTTCAAGAAAAAAAAACAAAAACAAATTAAAACTTTATTCCAATATTGTATAACAGAACTTTTGAGAATTTTAATATTCATCGTCCATACTGTTACTGTTCCACATACTTTAACAAAAATATTAAGGGACCGATCTTCAGAATTCCAAGCGTATTTTAATTGAATTTCTTTAGCAGCCTGTGGCATGTCAAGGAGCATGTCTAGCCGGGGCGGAAGTACGGGTTCTTCAGCCAGATCACGTGGCCCAGGCGTCCTTGTCGTAACCACCCTTTCACCTGTTTTGCCTCCACCGACTACAACAAGAAAACCAACAAAAAAAAACAAGAATTACAAAACTGAAATTGAGATACCCACCTCACATTTTAATCATTATGTATGTACAAGAAAAAACATTCCACACCGCTAAGGTCTTCCCAAAAATATAACGCCATACGACATCGCATCGTTTAGAAAAAGCTTCAAAAAAGTCAAAACATGAAAATACAACGTTTGAAAAACTCACGTGGCAAAAACATGAAAGAAAAATGGGCAGTTTAAAAAACCAAAATATAAAATACATGTAGGAACACAAGTTTCCGAAATTCGAAAATGTGACCTTTTAGCATTAAATCATTTCGCAACGGTACTATACTGAGTCTTGACCATTTTTAAAAAGGTAATTTATAGATTTTTGACCTTTTAAAAGTGTTATTTACTAGTTTTGACAGTTTTGAAAAAGTGTCATTTACTAGTTTTGACCGTTTTGAAAAAGATAATTTACAGAATTAAACACTTTTGTAAAGCATTCTTTCCAAGGTTTCCCAGTTGCGAATAGGCATGATAGAAATGACCTTTTCGAAATGTGCAAGTACCACTTATTCCACCCTTTCAAAACACTTAATTTATTGAATTGCATGCTTTGAAAAGGGGTAATATCATGTTTTGCACTCTTTCAAAACATTATTTTCATTTTCGCCTCTTTTCAAAGCTGTCTTTCCACCCAAATTGTAGGCATTGTTGATTTGATCTTTTAGAAATATAAATTAATGGGACTGTGACCCACCTGAGACTTTCTGACCCATGCTCATTCCACGATGTCTTGATCGGCTGCGCAGGAATTTATGGCCACCACGAGTATAGTAGGGAAGGGAGGAGCGGGAGGCGAAGAGGGGGGTGATGCCGATAGTGACGGGAGTTGAGGGTGCGGGTCCGGGTCCACCGCCCACAGACAGATGACGGTCACACAACCGTAAGCCGGCGGAGCTGGGCTCGGCGAGACCGTTGGGTCCTCCTGGACCGTTGGGCAGAAGAGCTGACTGGGCTGAGTGAAGACTCCCTCCTAAGCTCCCACCGGTCAGATGATGATGATGATGGTGTTGGTACGGGAGGGGATGCGAGTGCGGAAGCTGATGCTGAATCTGATGTGGCCCTCCTAGGCCTCGACTATTCAACTGTGACAGTCCCGAAGGACACCCGGAATTCGTACAACTACGCGGTGAACTTCCTCCTAAAACCGCGCGACACTGGGACCTGCTCAACCAAAAGAAACAAAATAAAAACATCATTAATTAATGTTTACACACACTTTTACGTCACCGGTATCACAAAATGCATAACAATTCTATAAATTCTATACCAAATTACTATCTGTAACCATCAGCTGATCTGTGTTAGTTCCGTCTCCCTATTTTTACTGTGAACAAGCGACCGTCATTATCATTATCACTGCACTGCACAAGGCTGAGCCGCTTATTATCACCCCAGCAGACTGCAAACCACAGCAAGGTGCGTTAACCAAAAACCATAACGACCGCCATCATCACGAAATATGAAATTAGTCAATTTTAATTGCACTTTTCAATTTTCCATCATCCTGCCCCTGCCCTGCTCAAGTGCTCAATTAAATGCATACATAGCTGCAGCCATGGAGACAGAGACGCCGTCACACCGTCAATCGTCGTCACACAAGTAAATACAAAAAATAATAATAATTTCCGATTCCGCTTCCACCTAATAACCTAGCAATTTAACAATGAAATTGAAATTGAAGCTAAACACTTCATGGCTAACAATAAGCGTAAGTGTTAACGCTATAGCTATAGCTACAGCTATAATCTTTGTATCTCTATAGGCCTATAAATACTGCACACTGCACAATTAGTCCCTAAACCTTCCATCCAACTTGAAAGAATGTATCTAGAGACGTACCCAAACAATGCGCAATGGGAAATATCAATTATCCAAAGCATTTCATGGCAAGTAGACAGTAGACGTGTTAAACGATTACATTACATTATAATACTAATAAATTCCATTCACAAATTTTGAAGACCGTGGCACGACGCTTAAATAGGTAGGTGCATAGGTAAGTTAAGGTGCGGAGCTTAACGGAATGGAACGGAAACAAAGTCTGTAATCTGCAATAATATCAGCTGTGTTTTATTACTAGTTAGTGTTTTTAGACACAATATTTATATAGGTAGGTAGAAATATACCCTTTTTAAATGGGCGAAGAACGCAGTTAGCGTGGCTGAAGCCACATGCGGCCACAACGCAAATACGGAAGACAGGCTACAAAAAGGACAAAGAGCAACCAACACCGTACAGGTGGAATTATTAAAGAATGGAGCATCACTGCGAGGAGATGATTAAGGATGACGTAAGGTCATGAATATTCATTTTATCTCAAAAGAACATTTGTAAAGCCATCATCTGTGTTTCTGTACATTATTGCCGAGGGATGAGCCCACCTTAAATCAACTATCAACCCTTCAGCCATTCACAAAATTTTAAGCCCAGACGTTTCCTCCGAGACAGGAACCAAACAAAACATTGCATCAGCTGCAGATCACATACCAAAAAGATCCACTCATTATGCATTAGTCAGTGTCAGTATTACCGTAAATCCTCTTTTACTCCGCGGGTCTCTAATTGTACGCGGGGGTCCGAGGGCCTGAATGGAATAATGCGCGGGTCTCCAATAATACGCGGGTCT
>JAQFZC010006090.1:0-13045 GCA_034695205.1 Dicyrtoma fusca
CAGAGTCTACGAGTGTTACCGAGTGACCGTGACCTGTCGCCATGTCCCCAGGGGGACGTTGAAGGACTAGGCGAGGGGGAATTCATTCGGAATCGCACGAGCATAGGAGTTCTGGCGTAATACTGTGTTGCAAATATCATTTTCAAAAAAGGTCAAAACTACGAAACATTATTTTCGAAAAGTGTCACAACTAGTCATTAACATTTTCAACGGGTGTCAAACTAGATACTTCCGTTTTGAAAGGGTTAAATTAACTACGAATTTTTATTTTTTTTGTGACTGACCTATTTTCTTCCATGAATTTCCCCCAGCGACAATCCCAATTCATTCGACCCTCCCGCTCTTTTTTGACTCTCCATTCTATTCTATTGGCATGTTCCCATCCCAAGTAATCACGGGTTGGAGGCTTTGCCATTTAGTATTGGTTGGTATTTTATCAAGAAAATCAAGAAAAAGATTGGAAGCAGTACAATATATATGACCGTATCTGAAGGCTCGTAAAGGATGTTCGATAGAAAAAATGATTTTATTCAAAATAGGAACCGGGTATGGCTGGGCTGGAGTTTGGAATTAATACTGGCTCGTAACGGAAACGGATATTATGTGATTAATATTATTATGATAGAAAAGTTCCGTTACTAATGAATTTATGCTTGCTTGTTGTTTTTACTAAACAAAATAATAAAAACAGAACTATTAAAATGAAAGGATTAACTTTAATAATAATAGTTATTGCTTAAATTTTATACTGACTTTTTACAATAATACATTATTTATTTAAATTAATTAAGCATCTTTGTTTTAAAATTTGTTTAACAATTTAATGTTGCAAAAATGAAAAACGACGATTTAAGACGGTAGTCTATAGTAATAAAATGCACATCAATTATGTATATTGCAAATTGCAAGGCTGTAGCGGGCTGTAGCCACCGCACCGAACCGGCGCTGCGCTGTACGCTATATATAAAAATTGCAGTTTTTTCAAACCAACGCGCAACGCGAAACGCAACTGTTTCAATAAAGTGATCATTTATTTCACATGAAATTTTCAATAAAATGGCTGACATGACACAATACTGACTTAGACTCTAAAAGGGCGACTATGAGAAAGCGGTGAAGTTTTCTTAGTGATATTTGGGTTTAAATCCCGCCCACGAATCCCGCCAATTAAATCACTACTACTCTTTCCTAAAATCTTCTCGGCGCCCAACCCATTCCCATTAGTATAGCTGGCCTCTGAAAATTCCGGCACGTGTTCCACCATGGAATGGACTTGCTTTAAATGACTGTGTACTTTACAATCCTGCGACATAATTGCTTCGGCGCAGCATCCTTCAACGATAGTATTCGCGCCTGCGCAGCTCTCGCTTTCCCTAGCTTCAATCTTTACAGAGCTATCAAAGTCATTTGAGTTACATTCGTGCGCATGCGCCTCTTCACCATTCACCATTATTACCATGGAACTGAAATCCGCTTCCATTTTATTTTCTCCGGCGCTGCTGGATTGAGTTGGCGCTACAGTCGTTATTGCGTCATTGGAACTTACTGCGATCTTGCAATCATTTTGAGCCAAAGTTGCCTCATCGTTCCTTCTTTTGTGTCTCATGTTAAATTTTCCAAATTTTAAATGACTTGGGATTTTCCTTGGTTGTTTGGGTTGATGCCGGTAGATGACGCCTTTCCTCACCATTTCCAAGTAGGAGGCTGTAGTGCCGTTGTTCATTCTGTAGTTGAGCCTTGTCTTTGACACGTCTGAACTGTTACTGTGACTTCTAGGGTGATTAATATTAGAATGGCGACCGCCCTGATTGTGAGTGTGATCATACCCGGCGCCTTCATTAAATCTCGGAATTCTAATGATTTTGCTGCTGGGATTTTGACTTTTTTGTTCGGAGAGCGTAGGGGCTAATAAAAGGAGCGTGTTTTTGAGTGAACTAGCTTCATAGGTGGAGCTATTGCGCCGGTACATCTGCGCCTGCGCATAGGGCGAAGGTACAGGCGGGTAGTCGATCCAATCGTTCACGTGATTCATTGCTTGTGCCACTTGCGCAATTGCCTTCTGCCCGATTGCATATGCGATTTGACTTTTAGTTTCTTCCGACAACTGCGAGAGGCGCTCTTGGACGGCCATGTCTTGAAATCGATGGGTCTTCTTTAATTTCTCGCATGCCTTGTACATTCGAATTTCCCGGCCAGCCTTGGAATTCCGATCTATTTCCATTCCCGCGGTTGCCGCAGTACATTTCAAATTTAAATTTAGCGCCTGGTCTTTTTCTTGGCCAAGACTGTCTGTTTGAACTGGAGCAGTAGTGTCCTGCGGGGGAGCGTTGGATGGTAATGGTTTTTGGTCCGGCGCAGGCGCATAATGCGCAATACAACTACTGCCTATTCCTTTCGTATTAATAATTTCGCTTCTAAAGGAATTCTCCGAAATGAGATTTTCCTTTTCATTTTCATTTTCATACTCATTTTCGACTTCATTTTCAGGGTCAATGCTTTCATCGTAATCATCCAGGCTGTCCTTTATCCACGGGATCTTACAGGGAATGTCAGCATATGAGCCATTTTGTTTAGGTGTCAGTATAATAGATTCTGACGAAACTTGCTTTTCATTATTTTTGGAATTTTCATAGATTGATTGCAAGACACTATCGTCGGGTTTCGTCAAATTTTCTGGAAGCTGAAAAAGCAAAGTTTTAGTTTCATTTTTGAACGGGCGTTTCAAGTATAAGGCGCTCGCACTTTTGATTAGGCATTTTTTTCCATGGCTGCGGTCCTCGTTTAATTTGTGATGCTCCTGTTGCCGATTAAACTGAAGATCAGACAGCCTTTGATAAATCTGTTGTGTTTGATCCAAAACTTTGGTGTCTGGGGCGTTTGCTTGTGCAAAATTGAATGTATTCGCGCTTTGGCTTTGGCTGCTGCTAGACGTTTTATTCCCTGCAACAGCATGGTCATCAATATCGGACAAAAATGAGTCACTGGGACTGGCACTCGCACTTTTATCGTCAACACTACCCGGAGCGCTATTTTCCCCATCGTCGTGCTCGTCTTCGTTCCCGCCACATTCTTCAAGAACGTACTCGTCTTGACTTGAACTTGAATTGGAATTGGAATTCAATTTCATCCAATCTGCAGGGGACGTATTGACTAAGTGATGTTTTTGTGTTTTCGCGATATTTGAATTTCGCGCGTGCAAAACTTGGAGATTTTTGCTTTCATTGTTTTCTTCTTTAGAGAACAGAAAGTTTGGCGCTTGATTGAGCTGTAGTTGAGGTTGATGTTTCGTAGCTCCTTCTTTGGCACTCATCGCGCAGCGCTGGGTTTGAACTTTATTTCGCGCCTCCCCGTCTAGTTTGGGAACGTGACCGTAGCCCTTGATGGATCCGGGCGGCTGTTGATGTCGCTTACTGGGCGTTGGAATTGGATTGTAAAAGGTTTTAATTATGTCCTGCCCAGATTTGTCACTGTCACTTTCGCTCCTGTCGCCATTTTGGCTCATTTTTGATACAAAATTGACCTCTTTGCTTTTTCCATTTGACCTTGGATTTGCCTTTGTAGCAATTATTGCTTCCAAATTATAATTTGAATTTTCCTTTCCAGCGTTTCTTGACAGTTCAGTGTTGGAGCCAAATTCTTTCTTGCCACAGTTATAGCTGAAACAGGTGCCGAGCGCTTTTAAATTAGATTTGCGCATGTGCCTGGGCGGTGTCTCACGTGTCTCTGGCACTGTTTGAGAGGCGGACTCGCAGTTATTGGATGTAGAACAGTTGGCATTATTCTCTTTGTTGGTGGAAAAAATTTGTGTTGAGGAGATGGACTGGAAGGATTTAAAGGAGAGTGGTTCAAAATTGTGATCCCAGAGGCCATCTTCAAAGTTGCCTTCCGCCGAGTCTATGCTCATGTCCGTTGGGGCGTTGGTGGCTAGTGGCTCGACTGTGGAGTGAACATGTTTTAAATGTTAAAATCGCCAAAGTTTAAATTAGACAACCTTTAAAATTTTTTAAATTAGGAAACCCTTGAAAAGAATACTTCAAAAACCATTTCTGAAATAAACTTTTTCAAAAAGGTGAAAACTAGTAAATAACGGTTTTTCAAAACTGTCAAAACTAGTAAAGTAACGATTTTTATAAATCATAAAGAGTAGAACATAGAACTTCGCGTTTGCGTTTTTAAAACGGCCAAAACCAAAACTTGTAGTCTACATTTTCAGAAGGTTTAAAATATCAACGTATTCAAATTTTCAAAAACATTAAAAACTAGTAAACGGTATATTCACAAAGATCAAAAGTTTAAAAAGTTGTTTTTTTGATAAGAAGTAACAAAACAATACATTCGTTTCTTAAAAACGTTAAAAACTACATATTTTTTGCAACAAAAAATAAATTACTTGAATCTAGGTGAAAGCCCAATGGTAGTTGGTGGTGTTGACAGTAGTGTTCCAATAACTTCATTTTCCTGTAGCGCTTCTCCAGATGGATTTGCATTTGACGGACGCGCTCCTGGAATTCCTTATACGTGACAGTGCTCAGGTCCGTTTTGAAGATGAGATACGCCAGTTTCTCAATTCGATTTTTCTCTTTTTGTAATTCCCGCTTTCTCTGCTGGATGGCTGTCTCCTGGCTCTGAACTTTGACCATTTGACAATTGACGAAAATCTCCTTCTCCTTGAGGGCTTGGAGGCGCTTTCCCATCGTATTTTCTTGGTGTTGGAGGGTGAGCTGGTCTTTCTTGAGCTCGTTCCGTCGCACGCTCACTTTACAGGTCAAAGTCTCGACGTTCTCAAGTTGTTCTTGAAGTTTCTTTTCCTCCTTTTGAAGGCGCTCCATGACCTCCGTCAACTCCTTTTCCCGCTTTTTCGTCGCGCTCCGAATGTCGTCCAATTGGCTCGTATAGCGCAGAGCTTTGTCTCGCAATTTTTTCAGTGTGATGAGGTGGCTGTCGATTTTGAGTGTGCGACATTGGGAGCAGATAAACTGCTTTGATCCATCGCTGGATGGCGCGTGCGCATTAGCGCGCGCATGCGCTTCCGCTCCATTGCTGCATTTCCGTTTCTCTCGTCTTGTGGTAAAACTTTGGCTACTTACGCTAGCACTGGCGCTTCTGCTGCCACTTTTCAGAGTTACTTGACTGTCACCCGTTCCCGTCTCAGAAATTTTTGTGGCTGATTTGAATTCAGTTCCGGAGTTATTATTGCTGTAGTAATTACTCCTATTATTATTACTGTAGGTGTCATAAGTTTTTTGATTTCTGTCTGTAAAAGGATACTTTCGATTCGGGGAAATTTTCACGAAGTCAACGTCCCAAAATAGACCACGACCCTTTCTTTCTATTTTCTCCGTTTCTTGAGCTTGAATCTGAAAATCGAGTCCAAAAATGCATAACACAAGTGTTGTAATCCGTGCATAATAGCTTCTTGTTTAAAAGAAGAGACACTTTTGAGAAATTGTGCACAGGTTACACCACTGTCCAAATTAGAGCTTATAATATGTGATGGTTTACCTTGTCGGACGGAAGCGTTGCCTTATTTCGCTTAACATGTCTCTTGCAATTAGCGTCTGGAACAGTATTTGTGTCATTAGAATTTCTGCGCATGCTGTACTCTCCTGTCACTGCACCGTCACCAATTCTTCTTTACGTTTTTATTACAGTTTAAGTCCACTTGAATTTGGATTCAAAATCACTTTTAAATTTTGACGGCAGAAATTATAATACAGTTGTACATTTATATTTGAACGACTTATCAACTGGACTGGAATCCTTAATTCGGATGCGCCATGTGCCCGTAAATGCTTAGTCAATTACAAGATTACAGTGAAAAAATATGCGAAACAGCAAAAATAAGAAGAGAAAATTGGTTAACGTAAATATATAATAACATGTGCATTTCATTTGCCAAATTATGCTGTTAGTTGTACTGCAAGAAAGAGAAGCATTTAGTGATGTTAGAAAAAATTGTACTGAAAGGAAAAACAATGTGAGTGTTCAAACAATTGTTGTTAAAATGACAAACATTGAAATTGAAACGTAGGAAATGAAGTAATACAGTATAAAAATAATATAACTGATTATTGGCTCAACGATTGGCTGTATTTTTGGTGTTAGGTTAGGGGTCTGTCATTCCAACATTTCAAAGATTTCAAACTTAAGATTCTTCTAGTTTCTATACCCCACCCCAGAATCCCAGACTCTACGATAGAAGAGTTTAGTACTTGGGTAACTTGGGTTGGGTACGTAGTTAGGTGAAGTACTGCCACACTGTCTACGCCAGCACTGTTTATGTTGTAAAATTTCGCTTTTTCTATGAAAAAAATAAATTAATTGCAAAAATTAATATAATAATTAAGTAGTGTTTTTATTTTTTAAGACTTTTATCAGTACGCTAATGTCAATAATATTTTTTAAAACAAAGGAGTAAATAAAATTTGGAAAACTAATAACAACTACTGTAGAAGCAAAATTAGTACAACTTTTACTATTTTTTATTTTATTCAAAAACAAGCCCAAACTAGCTTGTTGAACATAGATGGCTGTAAAATAACAAACAGCACATCGTTATTATAACAACTTGTATATATGATGTAATTATTTAACTTGTAAAAATATTATTTAATTATAAGTCGAAGTCCCGTAATACTGACGGAGAAAATTAGTACCAGGATTTGCGAAACACCAAACTTTGAGTTTATTTGTGTAATAAAGTTGGGAATTTGTAACAATACAAATATTCATCAAATACTCCTGTATATGTCGTAGCGTACGAGCGCCCTGACGGCTGTGGACTGGTCCCTAAGCGTGGTTGCTTGTGGACCAGCCCAGAAGGGTGACCACTTTCAGTCCACGAGCGCACACACACACTGTTGCTGAGTAAACGAAGTTTAAGATGGAAAAGGACTTTGTTATTGCCATCTGTGTGTTTTGAATTTATAATTATTAATATTTTTTTATTTCTATTTTTCTTTGTTTGGATATTTTCTATGATTTCTTATGGATTTCTACTTCGTAGTTTGTATAGGTATGTACCTTATTGAAAATGAATAGATTTTGACAACCATTGACTATGGTTGTTTGTTGTGTCAATTTCCCCACGTTTTGGTGTCAGTGTGGATTCTAGTGCTGGAAGTCGGGAAGTTCTTGTTAGCTTTTTAGTACGGATAGGAAAGGCGAACGGGAAACAAGTGAAGAAAATATTTGGATATTTTATTGTTTCATTTTTTGATTAATTTGACCCGAGAGGTCATTATTTTCTTTGTAGTAAGTTAAGGAAGTAAAGTTATTAAAGTATGAATTATTAATACTCGCTAGAAATCCGTACTTATTGAAAAAAGGCATAAATAGACGATTAAATTGATAGTTAGTTGGGCAGTTGGATACCACGGGTCTTTGGATTCTTTGTTCATATTTGGCATTTGTGGTCCTTTACCCCCGTTACGTGGCACCGTAACATTTGGGGTTTCGTCCGAACCGGATCAGACTGTGGATTGACTCTTTGGTCTCTGAAGTGACCTTTGGTATTCGGTGACATTTTGTTACCGGCATCAACGAACAGGAATGCCGAATTGTGACTGTGTACTTTAATCGTAAATTAAATTAAGCAAATGGTTCAGCTCTAGGGTGTGTAAGTCAGGAAAATAACTGAATTATTGGTATTTTGGGAACTAAAAGCACTTAATTAGTCCGTGGTATCGGTGTAAGAAAAACTATTTATATTTTTTGCCTAAAATAAGTGACTTCAGGAAATTTTCCGTCAAATCGGTCCCTTCAAAATTCAGTCACAAAATAGTTGTGAAAATGGAGGCCAAAGACGCTATGAATGAGTATTTGAGGATAGCTCAAGCGACAGATCCTCATTTATTCCGACAAAGTGAACGAGAAAATGCTGGACAGCCTCCAGAGCGTTTAGGCATTAAAAATAAGCCTAGACCGGGACGTATAAATGCCCGAAAAATCCCTAGCATGAAATTATTTTATACGCAAGGCCCACAAGATGTGAATTCTGGGAAGAAAAGTCTCTCTTCGAACTTGAGACGTGAATTGGCTGCCTTCGAAGAAGACAAGTAAAATGGAAGCCATTTGACATCGACACAAAAAGAAGAGAAGAAATTGTCGCCCATCGGTTCTCATCGTAGTTCAAAGGCCGAGTCATACCGTTTAAGTTCTTCAAAGGAAAGTGTCATTTTCAATAAACAATTGGAAGTGAATTTGAAGGTTGAAAAGAAATTAGCGGCGCTGCAAGAGGAAGAAGATACTTTAAAGCTGGAGATGCAGCAGAAAAGCGTCGAAAGGAAAAACAAGTTGGTGAACATGGAGCTTTAACTCGCCACGTCAAAAATTGAAGCTGACCATCTTTCCAGTTCCAGCTGTGGCAGCATCTCATCGTACTGTTCGCAGCCCAAGGCACTTCCAACTCGGAATGATGAAGATCATGTTTACAAAAACGTTGCAGATTGGGTGAGCAAAGCTTCTGAACAGAAATCCGACAATTTTAGGGATTTACCGCAAGTTTCAGTAGCTAATCTGACTCAGGCTTTTGCCAATGCAATACAATTGCATTGGCAAAAGTGAATTGGCCTCTGCTCCCCAAAACGACAAATTGGACCTATTTTTGGCTCGATAAACCCTTGGTAGGATTTATCTAATTTGTCAGAAAATCGATAAGACTGGCCCACATTTATTTCTATGCTTAAGTCCACATCTAAGTCACTCAAAATTTCTTAATACAAAAATTGTGGACGGCTTCGAAAGTGCTTGGTAGGACCAGCGAAATCCTCAGTTAAAGTCCTGCTGCGATTAACTCCGTCGGAATTATTGCTGCAAAAAGTCCTGTCGGTCCTCAAAAGAAGATTTAGGATTCCGGACTTTGTCATCTAGACTTTAAAACGGAGGTGCAGAAGTTGTCTTCGCTAAAGGAAGACAAGCCTCAAGCTTTAATTTAGTTTGCGGATGCGGTGAAGGCAGTAAAGAATTTGGCTTCAACGATGGAAACGTTGAAGCCATACGGCCATTTATCGAGTCTTAAACTTTTGAAAGACTTCGTGGGCAAGTTTCTGTTTGGTTTTTAACTCATTTTGGAGTTGTAAACCTAACTAAACCTGAGACATTTCTGTAGTTCGATGATGCAGCGGCTAAATCCCATGGTGTAAGTCTGAACGATTGTTTGTATACTTGTCCTGACTTACTTAATTCTCTTCCAGAAGTTTTATATAAATTCAGACAGGTAAAGGTGGGATATTCAGCATATTTCTGAAATATTCCGTTAATTTAAAATTAAAAACGAAGATCTGCCTTCGCAGCAAATTCGTTGGCGTGGCATGGACCGTGTCAAGGAGTCAGATGCGTATTAAATAAATGTGATGATTTTTAAGGCAGTTTGTTCTCCCGCATCGGCTCAGTACGTAAAAAATACTTTTGCCAATAAATTCGAAAATAAAGATCCAGAAACCACGGCGGCTATATTCAATCGTCACTATATGGACGATTATTTGGACAGTTCTTTCAAGCTTTGAAAAGAATAAAGAAAGTCGTCGAGGTTCATCGGTGGGGCGGATTTCTCATTTGCAGCTGGACTAGCAACCGCCCGGAAGTGATTAATTTCCTTCTAACAGACATGGTGGCTGACGGCATGAAGAATTTCACTGGACGTGAAGTAATTTCTCTGTAAAGAATGTATGGAGTTCGCTGGGATCCTCAAAGTAATAAGTTTTTACTAAAGTTTCATAGTCATGATCCGAGGTTTGTAAAAGGGAAACGATTACCAACAAAAAGAGAAGTTCTTAAGCTGGTAATGTCTATCTACGACCCACTTGGATTTGTGACTCATCTTGTGTTTAAGGGCAAAATTATTTTGCAAATGATCCGGTCCTCTGAATTCGGATAACAACGACGAGATTACAGATGGAGTCAGCGAAAAATGGATCAGATGGGTCAAAGAACGTAAATCTTTGGTGACGTTTAAGATTCCTTGTTGTTACTGGCCCGGACTTTCTATGTCAGATGTATCAGAAATTTAACTTCATCTATTCTGTGAAGCTAGTGCTAAGGCGTATTTGGCATTGTCTTACTTTATAATGAAAACTGTGACAGGGGTTATAGTCATCAGTTTTGTCATAGCTAAAACACGATTTTCACTATTAAAGCCAGTTTCCATTCCAAGTTTGTAACGTCAAGATGCTTTAATGGCTAGTCGCATGGCTCATGTGATAAAAAATGAGCATGAAATAAAAATTGACAATGTTAAATTTTAGACTGATTGTAAAACTAGTTTGTGTTGGCGTAGATCCGAGGCAGGGTGGTTTAAAACTTTTATTATTTTACACCGCATCGAAGCAATCGACGAGCTCACGGATGTAAGTCAGTGGAAGTGGGTGCCTACCGCTGAGAATGTGGCTGCTGATGCTACAATGGACAATAGAGTGTCAGATTTTTCGGTTGAAAGTCGATGATTGTGTGCACTAGAGTTTTAACTTCGTCCGTAGAGTGATTGGCCTACGGAAACTGTTTTGAAAAGTAAAGTCTGTCCAGTTTTGGAAATGAAATAAAAATATGTTTCTCTAGTTGTGCTGTCTCCTCATCCCCTTCCGGAAATTTCTCATGTTTCTTCATACGTGAAATTATTTCGAATAACGACTTGGGTTCAAAGATTTGCCCGAACTTTTATTGCGAAGTCGTAAATTGTGACATTGAATCTGTCCGAATTGGAGCCGATCGAAATTAAAGAAGCTTTGTTTGCCTGGCACCGGCAAGTTCAAATGAAGGATTTTCCAGCCGAAGTGAATTCATTGGCTGCAGGAAATAAAATTCCGAAATCAAGTTCACTCCTTATTCAAAATCCGTTTATGGACGATTATTGACTGTTGAGGGTGAAGAAAAGATTCGATAATGCTCCACCTGAAATCAGTCATGGAGTCCGTCATCCTTTTTTTTGCATCGGCAGAATTGATTTACCAAATTACTGGTCAAATGTTTTCATGAAAAGGGTGCCCAGTTTGGACCAGAAATGGTGCTGAATGAAATTTGGCAGGCAATGTGCATCCCATATTTACAGCAAGTCGTAAATATGGAATTCCTGTTTGAAATGGAAGCTTAATCGAGCTCAACTACAAGTGCCAGTTATGGGTTAGATTCCAGATGTAAGACTGAAATCAGGAGTGAGAGTTTTTACTTAAACTCGTCGTGATTATTTTGGGCCTCTGGGGCTGACAATAAGGCGCAGTCATGAAAACCGATACGGCGCTCGCTTCAACTGTCTGACCATCAGGGCGGTGACCTGGAAGTAGCAGATGAACTGACAACTGACTGCAATCTTAGTGCTTCGACGATTCATTGGAAGACGAGGCAACCCGTTAGAACTTTGGTCTGATAATGAAACAAACATTGAGGAGCGGATGTTGAGCTGAAATTGGCTCTTTAAGCATTCGATCAGCATAAAATTACTCGAGAGATGGCCAATTCTGGAATAAAGTTTGTATTTATTCCTCCGAGAGCTCCTCATATGGGTAGGGCGTGGGTGCGTATGGTGAGAAGCGTCAAAGTCGCTTTGACGGCTATTTTGGAAGAATAATATCCGAAGCCAGAAATACTACAACCTGTTTTTGTAGAGGCAGAGAATTTAGTTAATTCTCGCCCCTTGACTCATGTGTCGGCAGACCCAGATGACCTGGGAAGTTTAAATCCCAACTATGTTTTTATTGAATACTCCAGTTCTGCCCAGGCTCCATGAATTTTTGATAATGGCGATCTAATCAGCAAGAAGCATTGGCGGAATGCTCATGTGCTTGCAGGTTGCTTTTAGAAACGGTGGTTAAAAAAGTACCTCACCACTATTTGCAGGCAAGACAAGTGGCATGGAGAAGTGAAGGCAGTTTCGGTTAGGGATCTGGTTCTCATCGTTGATGAAAATATGCTACAGAACGTAGGGCTTCCAGAGATCATTATCGCAGTATTTCCAGGCAACGATGGACTCATCCGTGTAGCTGACGTATAGACGAATAAAGCAATTTATCGTCGACCAATTGCGAAACTCGTCATTTTGTGTGTCAACCCAGTTCAGCAACTAAATGATGGTCAAGAAGATAGTGACCTTCAGACCGCTGGGGACGATGCTGGTGAGTGAAATGAAGTTTGAGATGGAAAAAGACTTCGTTATTGCCATCTATGTGTTCTGAATTATTATTAATAAATTTTTTATTCCTATTTTTCTTTGTTTTGATATTTTCTATGATTTCCTATGGATTTCTACTTCGTAGTTTGTATAGGTATGTATTTTATTGAAAATAAATGGATTTTGATTGACTGTGGTTGTTTGTTGTTTGAATTTCCTGACGTTTTGGTTTCAGTGTGGATTCTAGTGCTGGAAGTCGGGAAGTTCTTTGTTAGCAATTTAGTACGGATAGGCAAACGGGAAACAAGTGAAGAAAATATTTGGATATTTTATTGTTTTATTTTTTGATTAATTTGACCCGACAGGTCACAATTTTCTTTGTAGTAAGTTAAGGAAGTACAATTAATAAGGTATGATTAATTAATACTGTATAGGTATGTACCTTATTGAAAATGAATAGATTTTGATTGACTATAGTTGTTTGTTGTGTCAATTTCCCGACGTTTTGGTGTCAGTGTGGATTCTAGTGCTGGAAGTCAGGAAGTTCTTTGTTAGCTTTTTAGTACGGATAGGAGAGGCAAACGGAAAACAAGTGAAGAAAATATTTGGATATTTTATTGTTTCATCTTTTGAATTATTTGACCTGACAGGTCAATATTTTCTGTGTAGTAAGTTAAGGAAGTAAAGTTATTAACGTATAAATTATTAATACTCGCTAGAAATCCGTACTCATTGAAAAAAGGCATAAATAGACGATTAAGTTGATAGTTAGTTAGGCAGTAGGATACCACGGGTCTTTGCATTCTTTGTTAATATTTAACATAATATGTGGTTCTTCACCCCTGTTACGTGGCATTGTAACGCACACACTGTTAGACCTTGATTTCACTTGCAGGTTTATCCATGGTTAACTTTAACTATAGTTAGTTTATCCATGATTAGCGT
>JAQFZC010006091.1:0-13044 GCA_034695205.1 Dicyrtoma fusca
ATGGTGTATCTACAGACGTGTGGAATCTACAGGGTTCCAACTTTCCAGGATTTCCGGGGAACTTTCAAGATGCCTGATTGCATGTGATTATATTATAGACTAGAAGTTGGTTCCCCTATCCCCATTGAATCTAAATCGAGATTCAAAATTTTGAAGAATTTTGTGTATGCTTCTTCATTGAACAACTAATTTAATTTAACTTTAGACCGAGGAAGTAGTAGTATACCGACTGAGTCAATCTTACGGCCATATGGTCTATCTGGGAACGCATCATTCAAAAAGTGAATCCATTTATCATAAATAATAAGTAAGAGGGCATTATAAAATAATGGGTTTTTGATAAGTTAAGAAGGAATCATAATGTTGCGTTCATAATCATCAGAACATTTCCAGTATGCATGGTGCATTCTGAATTATAATTATTAAGAATACATTGGATTCACTTTTTGACATACCTACATATTGATAAGTTCCAATTTCCAATCAATTTCTGGTTGAGTGTTCGAACAAGACCGGATTCATTATCACAATTTTGCAATACAGTGAGTTAATCAAGCTTTTATTCCCATTATTGCCATTATCTTTCATCGCTAATATGCAGAAAAGAATAGATTTTTAGATATTTGACGATTTCCATATGTTTATATAATTGCTGATGACTGAATTTGTCATGAAAACCTTCATATAATTATATTTTCCATTCGAGTGCTTTTAAGGATTTGTAATCTCATTAGCATAAAATTAGGCTAATAGTTTGCAGCGCCATTCGGTATACCGATACAGAAAATACCGAGGTACGGAAAATTTTTCATCGGTATCGGTGTTTTGGTATTTTACAATTTATTTTCGGTATAGTGCCGAATACCGAAAATAGGTTTGCTCGGATATTTTTGTGCCTTTTGTCAAAACCAATCATAGCCCTCCCTTATTTTGAGGCTCCTTTCGTTTGTCCAGCGTTGGATTTCTCGCCTTTCTAATACTAATAACTAATAAAGTCATTCCAGGGAAGCACTCACATTCAACGCTGTCAGTCTCCTCGACGTATCTAGCTGCATAATACTTTCCATTTAACCAACAAGTGCAGTGAGTCAGAAAGAAGTTTTTCATCTGCAGGAATCGTTTGTACTAAGCTTCGATCTGATACTTAACTGAAGATAAAATTCTTAACGTGCTGTTATCTACGTGTACATTTTAAATTAATTAACCGTTGACTTAAAAGTTAAAATCTGTATCTATGTGTAGTCACTGTATTTAAATTTATCTGATTAATTTGAGAAAGACGAATTTTATTAACAAAACAAAGTTAGCACTGTCCTCCTATAGCCCAACATTTACATTAATCACTTTACCCTAACTCAGTAAGTTTAACTACATGCACAAAATAATGCATTAAATAAACAATTTTTAAAAATCCATTTTAGTATTATTTGATTTTTGGTTTAATAATTATTGCTAGCTGCGAATAAAGTTTTCGGTGTCGGTGTTTCGGTAAAGGTATTTTCTGTGCCTGGAGTTTTCGGCATTGGCATTTTCGGTAATTCAGAATTAATTGAGTTACTGATTGAAGCATTGTTTTCCTTCTTTGAGCTTTGAAAAGTGCTTTTTATTGATTCTACCTATGATTCCATTAAAAAAGAGTAAAATGAACTAAAACTGACACTAATTGAATTAACAGTAATTTCATCAATGATTTTATTGCTTATAGGTTAATTCCAATCAAGAATGAAGACCGCTAAGAAGGTCAAGGTCAGGCGGGAACCGACCCGGAAATCTCGAAGGCTACAAATTAAAATGATGCAAAATATCGATGTTGCCCCAGCCCCAGACGATCCAGTGAAACGACTAACCGACGATTCTGAGTATGCTTTTTTGAAGGATAAAAGGTGCCAGGACCTATTCATGAGTTGCTTAGGCTGTCGAAGCAACGTGTCCCCCAATAATTTGGAATCAGAAAGCAACGAAGCAACCCAGACTAGCCTCTCGCCAGAGAGCAATCAGATTTTCAGCGTCGACATAACAATTCGGACGAAACCGACAGGAAGCCCTCGAAGTCCTAATTCGCATTTGAAGGAGATACAGTCAAATGCTTTGGGTGGTGCTGAAGTTGAAGGAGGTGGCCTGTCAAATGACTAAAAGACAACAAGGTATTCAAAATATAGAAGTTTAGCATTTTTTTATCACTATTCATTATCAATTCATAGAACTGTGCAAAAACTACTTCGATTTCTAGTAATAAAAACTGCCCGCTTCATTAGTCATAGCCTTCACAGTTACATATTACTTTTGCATCGGGCATGATCAGCATCTTGATGTGTTAAATACAGTGTAAAATATATTTTTGTCGGATAATTTTTTCAGGAAACTAAAATCACATTCGCTCAAGTTTTTATCATCACTCGTCTCGTCCTCTGGAATCAGTGCCTGCTATTTATATGAAGACTCTTCGCATCTGTTGGATAGTACAAATTATACGCCCTATAGCAGTTTATATTTGTATTGAGTACCAACTTGTAAATTTTGTATACCTACTCACATTATGTAATTTACAATCTTGTATTATATTCATTACATATTATATTTAAAATAAGCATCAATCATTCATCGAAGGTATTTATACCTACAGATAGTACCGATTGGTAGTATAATTTATCCTTCCACGCTATCAATTAGTGATTAAGTACCTATGTATATCATAATTTTGATATTGTTGTAATTTATAATCCTGTACTAATATTAAGAAAATCAAGCATAAGTACCTATGTGCCAGTGATTAATTCTTTTCGTGCTATTTGTCATCAAAGAACGGGGAAAGTGAGCCAGTCTATGGGCTTACATAGTCACAGTCATTGCTAACTCACATTAAGTGCTTCAAAAGTCAATAAAAACATAATAATTCAAGTGCAATAGTTTCGTAAAAATTAAAACTAATTTGCAGTTTTCTTGCTTAAGTGCATCAGTAATGCTTAAAATAAATTATTAAATAGTCTGCTCTTCTGTAGCTTTGAATCTTCGCCTGGAGAAATCATAATTGGAAGACAAGGGGGGAGAACTCAGGCGCATTTTGACAGGTCTTGTTTTTGACAAATTTCAGATCTTAGGATGAATTTATTTTGCTATCCTTTTGATGAATGGAATCATTTACATATCCTTACATTTCTGCTCATTCAGCTCTTTGTAATGAATGACCCTTGAGTTGTGAACTATGCATTATTTTCCGTCAGTAGAATGACAGATAGTGACTCACTGCTAGGAAATTAGCATTCAAATCAATCCAAGGAAGAATAACATACTAGTACCTACTAAACTTAATTATGTACGTAAATACATAGAATCTCAACGAAAGAAATAATCCCTTCAATAATTTTGATTGCATAATTTCAAAAATAGATGCCAAATATCTTAAGGACAAAACCCATTTTGGCTCCTTTTCTAAGGAAGCAATAATTGTCCTAAATTCAAGCTGAACGATGGAATTGTTTTCATTTTCTGCGTTTCTAGTACACACATTTCTTTTAACAGATCCCTCCATCTAACATAGGCCCACAACTTACACAAATTGTTATAAATTAATTAGTTAACTTCATCTCTGTATAAGTATGACTAAAAGAATTGTTCACATGACCGATTTGCAATCGTCATTTAGTTTGCACGTGTCCCCATACAAAAAGTTTATCAGGTTGGAAATTTAATTTAAAAGCTTGAGCTACAGAACATAAATTGGATTGTGAAATCGAAACGAGCAGTCAGTTGATTGGAATTTGGCGCATTGAAAATTCATCGGATTTTACTTTACTTTGAGGGATTACTCATACTGTGCTTTAGTTCGATGTATCTTCCAGAAACATAGCAGAATTGTATAGAACTGTAGGACCGTACATACATACAACCCTAAGCAGAGCTAATCACAAAAAGCATAAAGGTTGAAAGAGCAAAAAAATTCTTTTGATAAGATAAACGTAGAATGTAGCCAGACAGCCAACCAGTGTACACTCAATATTGTAAAAGTTAAAGCATCTAGGTGTTGGTGTATACTTACCTACTTAATTTTCAACGTACAGCTGGGGACACAATTAGAAATTGAATCAAAATAAATGCTAGTGCTTAGGTAGTTGGTAGTAGAGGTAGCTACTCCCTGTAAGGATGGAGCATTTACATTTATATACTCGCTCTCTACTTGGGGCTCTATTATTATCTAGTTTTCTTTTCAAATAGTGTTAATTTAAATTCAAAAGGAGAATTAGCTACATTATTTCAAAGATTATACGAACATGAGCGGAGACAAGGGGAGAAATGAAAGAAAAAGGATCCGGACGAGCTGCGCAGAGGATTCTCTCTCGTCGCTTTCTTCTTTCCATCAAGTATGTAACTAGCCGAGCCATGTACTTCTCCATAAAACTTTGAATGTGATATTAGACTGTGTGGCACTGTTGAATCGTCTACTGGTGCTTGTAGACTGACAAGGAAACCACTTAAAGTGATGGGTACAGCCTGCAGCCTGCAGATTTGTCTTTAGCTAACTTTAATTATCTAAATGACTAAATTAGTATTTTTGCTTCTATCGATAACATTAGGATTACAAACACAAATAAAAATAGATGCTTCAAATGTAATTAAATTTTTTAAGTCTGCTTTTGATCTGGTGCGATTAGGGCCCAATATTTTTGGCAAATACTTTCAAAAAGGTCAAAGTTGGAAATTAACATTTTAAAAAAGGTCAAAAACTATAAATTAATATTTTCAAAAAGGTCAAAAACTATAAATTAATGTTTTCGAAAAGATAAAAACTGGAAATTAGCCTTTTCAAAACGGTCAAAAACTATAAACTAACACTTTCAAAAAGGTCAAAAGCTATAAACTAACGTTTTCAAAAAGGTCAAAAACTATAAACTAACACTTTCAAAAAGGTCAAAACTGAAAATTAGGCTTTTCAAAAAGGTCAAAAACTATAAACGAACGTTTTCAAAAAGGTCAAAAACTAGCTCAAAACTAAAATCAAGGTTTTCAAACAGTTCAAAACTAGAAATTACCACTTGCAAACAGATGTAAAACTAACCGTATTGCCGCTCCAAAAAGTACATTAATTCAAATCTATTGCTATCGGCGTAGGACAGGGCTGCAAATTTACAAAAGCAACTTCACCGTTTGTTTGACTAATCATAGTGCTTCGGTAGACCCAGCGTAGTTGAACAGAAATATCTTTTTTTTTTGGGTACCAAAGTTCCAATTGAACCCGTTTCCTTGTGAGAGGGACTGATTCAGTCGGAGAGCCTCTGACTGATAAGACTTTTCTCTCTGTCTCTGTCTTTCCAGTTGTCTGTCGTTGCCCTTGTCGCTCCTCGCACATCCCTAACTTTCTACTCATACATGTAGGTCGATTCGGTTTTCGGTTTCGGTACCTTTTGGTAGATATACATACAATAGGTACATAGCTATATTCATAGGAATGCTTAATAAGCGCTTAGAAGTGAAGGCTAAGATTGGTGAAAACTACACGAGCCGAAGCCGAGATGCGACAGTGGTGCAGTGGCAGTGCCATAGTGGAAGGCATTTCAATCCCTGGAATGCCGAATGGATGGAAATAAGGAAAATACGCTTACATGACAGAAATTGGATGAAGACGTCTTTTGAGAGGCAGGCTACCATTAAATCATTTAACCTTATCTTCCAACAAGACTTTGCATAATCTCCAAATTTACGAACGCCTCGCATTCTCATCCTCTCATATCGGAATAACACTGGCTAATCATCAGCAGAAGAAGAGGATCTTGGGGGGGGGGGGGGAAGGGACTGTCGACTACTGGTGTGAAAGCGAGCCGTCTACCGACACCATCTTCATTAATAAACTACCTTCTACATCTTTCAATCTACATCTAATCAAGGTGCTACAGTCTCTTTAGCATCCGTATTTGAATTTAAATCAAATACATCTAAAGTACTACCTAAAGTAACTTCCAACCTACTAGGAAATCTGTACAAAAATTCTAGCAAGATGCTTAAAACTACATAAAACCTACCTACGCTACGGCATTATGCATTATTGTGCTAACAATCCTGGAAGAATAATCTTTCCTTTGATTTTCAATTTATAACAAAAAAAATACCTCCGTCCTTTGCTAAATGGAAATTTCATTAAAATTATCATCCTCGTGCTTCAAGGATTATAAAAAGATGGCAGAAATTGAACCATTTCCAGGTCACACAATCTTTTCAACTTTTCCTCATCAGTCTTTTAGAGAAGATTTTTCTTTTACTACTATTTTGAAAGACTCTAAGGTATTTTTAGCTTCCCTCCATTATTGTTGCCTCGAAAAGCTGATAAATGAGCTCCTTTCCGATTAGGTAAAACAAAAAACTGAAGGAAAGACTGCCACTTTGTATAGACCTACCAATCTTGATGGGATCCCATCTTTAATAGCTACCCCAGTCCCATCCTCCCATCCTGACACAATTATGGCGTTATTTACGCCAATGTTGAGCAATATTACAACGCAGTACACAAATCAATTATCAATTTTAATTTTCTATCCTAGATACCTAAACCTACTCTGCTTTTGCCTTGTAAAAGAACTGTTTTCTGCGTAGGTGTTCGAAATGGTAAGATAGTACTTACTATGAAGATGTTCCAGAGTTTGAAATCAAATAGCAAAATCCTGTGCAGTGTAGTACTCGATCGTCTAGGTTAGGTAATAGGTAAGCAGATATTAACCTATTCGGAACTGGGGAACCATGGAAAGAATGCTTTACAAAAGTGTTTAATTCTATAAATAGCACTTTTTCAAAAGGGTCAAAACCAGTAAATAACACTTTTCCAAAACGGTCAAAACTAGTAAATAACACTTTTTCAAAAAGGTCAAAACTAGTAAAAAAAAACACTTTTTCAAAAGGGTCAAAACTAGTAAATAACACTTTTTAAAAACGGTCAAAACTAGTAAATAATACTTTTTCAAAAAGGTCAAAACTAGTAAATAACACTTTTTCAAAAAAGTCAAAACTAGTAAATAACACTTTTCCAAAACGGTCAAAACTAGTAAATAATACTTTTTCAAAAAGGTCAAAACTAGTAAATAACACTTTTTCAAAAAGGTCAAAACTAGAAATTACCGTTTTCAAATGGTCAAAACTAGAAACTCCCCTTTTTCAAAAACATTCAAAACTAAGTACTTACCTATATTATACCGTTTCGAAACGGTTAATAAATTTGGAATGTCGAAAGGAGCAGTTTCCTTTATTGCCTTAGGTGGGATTGAAAATGAAGAAGTAATGTGATTTGAGTCACTTAAGATTAATGAGGAAAAGATTGAGATACTTAGAGATACCAAATGATAAGAATAACTTTCCATGTGTAAAAAATACTATGGAAATGAGGGAAGGGAGTGTTTCTGTCTTTAGTGAGTACTTTTTTGCATAGCTGTAGTTATAGCACAGCATAGTGCTGTAATAGTGACTGTAATTTCAGCTCGTTTGTATGTACATGAGTAGTTTTGTAGTTGATCTTCTGATCTGCAACGGAGATCCAGTGCAGTGCATCGCATCGGATCGAAGCACTTCACAGTGGCAGCAGCAGTGGCAGCAGAACACAAAAATTGCTTCGTTTTCACAAATGAAAATGAAATGAAAAAGGTTGCCTTGAAAAATTGCCTATTAGCCCAAGTCTGAGCGTATGAATCACGAGGTTCACAGGAGGAAAATGATCGAGTTCGTGTCTCATTTTGAACGTTTTTAAAGCTCCTAAATTAAATTATCCGATAAAATTGACTTGAACGTCAATGGATGTGTCGGACAGATTTATTTTACTCTCCCATCTAAACGCCTCTATTCTTGACTCTTCATTCGGCCAGGGCTTGGCTTTCTCATCGCGGCTATCTGTATTATGAGCCCATGTGTGCATGTGTGTGTGTGTCTACTATCAGTATCTGTGCTTAAACTATATCTGTATATATTCCGTATCCACAGTACCTCCTCACAAATCTGAATTACATTGTAATACATGGGCTGAAAGGGTCTTAATCTGTTGTACGGGATATTTTGGGGGTGTGCAAAGATGACGTCATAGAAACGGTGAAAACGTTTACCACATCTTGTTTTAGTGCCATTTATCAGTAGGTACGTCTTTTAGAAGCGTTTATTTCAGTGTTTTGGATTTTTTGAAAAAGTGTGCGAGCGTGTTTTACATCCTCTGGAAATGTGACTATCACATTTTGTCGTTTTTGAAAAAGTGTTGTACGGTGTCGCACACCTTTCAAGAATGTTATGACCCTGTTTAGCCTTTTTGAAAAAGTGTAATATCATATTTTACATCTTTTCTAAATGTTATAATATTACGTTTTGCCTCATTTGAAAACATGCAATATTGTATTTTGTACCTTTTGAAGCGTTAATATCACGTTTTGCATTTTTTGAAAAAGTGTTTATATCATGTTTTACACCTTTTCAAAGTATTAATATTGGAATTTTCGTTTTTGAAAAACTGTTGTATTATCTTGTATGTACATCTTTCCAAAATGTTTTTCATATTCCTGTTTTACCGTTTGGAAAAAGTATATATAATATCATGTTTTACATCCTTTCAAAATGTGAATATCATGTTCTAACTGTTTAAAAAAAAAGTGCAATATAGTATTTTACTCCTTTTTGAAGCGTTAATATCACACTTTGCCTTCTTTGAAAATACCTACCTAGTATCAAAGTCCATCCACTTTCCAGAATAGGTACGTAATCACGATTTGCCTTTTTCTAAATATATAAATTCATTTTTTGGCCCATTTAAAATGACTCATTGCCCTCAAATTCAAATTGTATAACGTTATATTTGAAAGGCCCTTTCGTATCGCGTGTGATAGGGGAGAGATTTCTACTGGGATAATTCGTGATTCAACATCTACGATCTGTGTATGTACGGTTCACAAGTGTGGAGAGCTATTTAGACCTTCGAGCATTATCAGTAGGTTTTGTTCTGGTTTTACAAGAGAGCAAAATTGAAAAATGTTCATTATTGGAAACAATTTGATTGCTCACAGGGATCCAGCGTGCTTTCGTGTATCTTGCTCCCAGCAAACCAAAGGAATACAAAATAAAATACAATGCAAGGCTAACGATGCGATGATGTGCAGGCTATAATGTTGTAGTAATACTGTACAAAATATTCAGATCCTACACAGGAAACAATTATCTGCATTTCACACATTCAAATTTTAACCTTTAGGAGATATGTACCTACCTGCAAGGGGCAATAGTGCGTACTTATCGGTGCCGGCGGTGGTGGTATGTATGGATTGTAGAAATGCACAAGAGAGAGAGTACTGAATCTAACATATTGAGAGGGAAAAAAAGGAGAATGAATGAGTAAGCGGGTGAGTGAATGAATGAACGAACGAATGTATGAATGGGAAAAAAAAGTTAGTGTGGAAAGTGAAATGAAATTAGCATGGCTCACCCCCATGAATAGAATTTATGATGTGGGTGCAAAGGATAATTTCAATTAAATGAAGTACATACAGCTGTTTGTTTTCCCAACTTGAGAACGACTCTACAATTCAAAGGAGTACAAAAGCAAAGAACCAACTAACAGCGACCAACTCCATTTCTATTCACTCACGTCTACTAATGTGACTTCCACTATCTGTCCGTCCTTTTCGGCGGAATTATAGAATTTTAGAACAGTTGCTGGATAGGGGAATATCGTGGGTGAAGACGCATTCTGGAGGGAGCGTCCAGTCTCCGTTTAAAAGCATGTTGAAGAAGCTGGTCCAGTGTCTTTTTAATAGTACTTTGACGCAAGTCGAAACAATCAACTTTTTACTAATGTGTTTGCATAAAGTGTGTATTTCTCACTCACACATGTTTTAGAAGGTGTAAATTGCAGTTTTGCTATTTTCGAAAGGTGTAGATACAGTTTTACTATTTTTGAAAAGTGCAAATATCAGTTTATACAGTTTTTGAAAAGTCTAGATAGCAGCTTTTGCTATTTTAGAAAGTAGTCCCAGTTTGACTATTTTCGAAAAGTGCAATTAGCAGTTTATACCGTTTTTGAAAAATTTAGAAAGAAGTTTTACTATTTTCGAAACGTGTTAATAGCAGTTTTTACTATATTTGAATAGTGTTAATAGCAGTTTTACTACTTTAGAAAAGAGCAAATATAGCAGCTTTGCTATTTTTGAAAAGTGTATACATACCAGTTTTACTATTTTCGAAACGTGTGAATAGCAGTTTTTGCTATTTTTGAAAAGTCTATATAGCAGTTTTACTAATTTTGAAAAGTGCTAATAGCAGTTCATACATTTTTTAAAAAGTCTAGATAACAGTTTTTCTAATTTGCAAAACTGTAGTTAGGAGTTTTTTAATATATTCGAATAGTGTAGATGGGTGATGTACTATTTCTGTACAGCACAAATACCATTTTTAATGTTTTATGTTAAACATTAGTAAAAGTTGATTGTTGGATCTTGTGTCAAAAGAGCACTACTAGGACGTTGGACTTGCTTCATTTGGATTGCTTGTAATTGGGACTGGACTTTGGTCACAATGCTTCTTCAGCCACGCTATTTACCTTTGAATGGAACCAGCTATGGACCCACTGCAGCCCAATTGTACAGAACAAGGAAGTATTAGTGTGGAGCAAGTAGGTATATTAAATGGTACATAGCCATCTTTGCTTATTGTGTGTCTCTCCGTGTGTGTCTGCTCTCTGTGTTCTTACTTACTTTCCCTGCCTTTTCTCTCGGCTCAGTCTGTGCTCTCTGTTTCATTCTCTTCTTATCCTCTGTCTTCATATTATATCAGTAGAAAGGAATGAGTTCCGGAAATGTTTTTTGGCCAACAGAAGCCTAGTTGGCCAAAGTTGGAAATAAATGTAGTTGTACGACTCGTAAAGAGAAAGAGAGAAAGAGAGAGAGAGAAAGACCAGAGACCAGAACAGAAGAGACAGAAACAGAAAACTAAGCTAAAGAAATAAAGCGCAAAACATTCTGTGTGATCTGAGCACCATATCTTATATAAAGTATAGGCACTGATATAACTAATGAAAGCTATCTATAATTTTCTATAATGAATACCTACTACACTGATATAGAGGGCAAAGGGCTTTGCAACAGCGGCGTCATACAATTTGGGCTTGGAAAGATGTTTTAAAAGAATGCAAATAACTATCAGAATTTGAGAATTTCGAAAAGGTGTAATACAACAATTCACCCTTTTCAAAAATGCATTTGTAATGGTGTAAAAAAACAAATGAGTATTTTTAAAAAGCTCAATCATTTTAGTATCTAAAAAAAAGTGTAAAAATAGTAAAGAACCCTTTTTAAAAAGTGCAAATATTAACTTTAACCTTTAATAAAAAGGTGTAAAAACAGTATAAAGAGCCTTCTTTAAAAAGTGCAAATAATCATTTTACCGTTTAAAAAAGCTGTAAAAGCATTAAATATTAAGAAGCCCTTTTTCAAAAGGGCAAACCGTCGTTTTAACATTTTAAAAAAGGTGTAAAAACAAAATAAAGCTCCTTTTTTAAAAAGTGCAAATAATCATTTTACCGTTTAAAAAAGGTGTAAAAAAAGTAAAGAGTCCTTTCTTAAAAGTGCAAATAGTCATTTTAACCTTTAATAAAAGGTGTAAAAACAAAATAAAGCTCCTTTTTTAAAAAGTGCAAATAATTCTGTTCACCGTTTAAAAAAACTGTAAAAGCATTAAAGAGCCCTTTTTCAAAAGTGCAAACTGTCATTTTAACATTTTAAAAAAGGGGTAAAAACAGTAAAGAGTCCTTTTCAAAAAGTGCAAATAGTCATTTTATCCTCTAAAAAAGGTCTAAAAACAGTAAACACCCCTTTTTAAAAAGCGCAAACAATCATTTTAACCTCTAAAAAAAGGTGTAAAATCAGTAACAAACCCTTTACCAAAAGCCCAAACTAATCCTTTTAACATGTAGAAAAGCTACCAAGCAATAAATACCAATAAATACGCCCTTTTAAAAATCACAAATAATAACTTTAACAGTTCGAAAAAGTGCAAAAAATACTTGTTTAACTTTTTAAAATTTCTTAAAAGAAAAGGAAATATAGGTACATTTCAACAATACAGTCTTTATAAAGTCACAATTGGACAGCCCCTTCTTTATGGGTGATCCATTTGGCTACTTACGTGCAATGTTCATAGCAGCTCCCACATTTCTTTGTATTAATTCATAGTGATATGTCATTCCTGTGTCCTGGGTCTAGGAAATAAAGTCTGGAGATATTATCAATACATTTATGAGAGCCCAGATATTATTATTATGTACAGTACATACTGACGGAGGTAGCTTCCTGTACATACGAGAACACATACACAGTTGTTGGGTCCATGTTCTCTATGTTCCGTGGGATAAGTACTTGGTGAACTAACAATAATAGTTAAAGGGAGCGTAAAGTAGCGGGACAGTGGAGGACAGACAGAGAGAGAGAGAGAGAAGACAGGAGAAAGAGAGAAAGTTCATTTTCAATATTTTTGTGGATGGTTTTTTTCAGAGTGATCTAGAAAGATATTAGTGGTCCTAAATCACTCAAGCTATGTCATCATTAGCTCTTCTTCCCCCAGAAACGAGTGCAGTAACGGCAGAAGCAATAGCTTTTTCGCCTGATGAGCTTTTCCATCGACCCACCATCATTACTATTAGGACGGTGCAGAGAGCTATCCTCCGTCGACCAGACCAGAACCAGAACCTGAGCTATATAGGCATCTATATAGCTCGCGTAGCTATATGTCTATCGCTATCCAGTCCCGGATATAGCGGTAGATAAAATACATGCATATAGGTAGTACCCAGGTACTTTCGTAGGGGCCTGTCAAGTATGACGTCTTAGAAAGGACTTTTTTGAAATGTGTCTGCAGTGTGTTTTGGCACTTTTTTAAATGTTGAATTCATTATTTACACTTTTTTAAAAGGCACAAATAGCTTGTTTTTTCACTCTTTCAAAATTTGAAATCATTATTTTACAGTTTGTAAAGGAATGAGGGAGCAGATCACAGTGACTGACCGAATCAGTCGGCCCGCTAAGAATTGGCGGAGGCCAAAAG
>JAQFZC010006092.1:0-13043 GCA_034695205.1 Dicyrtoma fusca
CTCACCCACCTCAGCGTCGTTTCCCCCAACGATCCTGCCCCCTACCTCCCTCTTCTCCGACACTTCGATGTGGTTTAAGATGAACCCGAAATTCCGCCCCGTGTGGGTTGCTAAAGGACACACAAATACACAAATCAGTCACTTGCAACTACAGCGCTTGTTGAGTTACAAAACTGCGCTATCTAGTATTACTTTGTAACAAAAGGAACCGGGCTTACGGTCAATGTGACGCACAGTCGCTGGGCCTCAAAAACTAACACAAAATTTTCTGTAGTGTTTAGCATTTAAATACAGTGGACCACCATTTACACACATTTTTGAAAAAGCGTAAAAAGTTTTTTTAAATCCTTGACCTGGCATGATTAAAAGATACAAATCGCAGTTTTTATTGGTAAAAAAGTGTAATTCTATGTTTTCCGTGTTTTACAAAAGTGAAAATTAGATTTTTCTAGACGTTTTTAAAGAGTCGAAAAGCCAGTTTTAATGCAATACTCGAGAGCCAGTTCAATCTAATCTCGGACCTACTGCCCCCGCCCCGTCATAATGGTGCCGCTCAAAATATCAATCAATGTAGGGTCCAATCATGTATGTAATAAAACCATGAGTTCAAAAAATTGTATGAAAGTGTCGGTCTTTGCGCTGTCAAAATCGTTTTTCTTTTTTGTAACGTTGGCTCGGAGTTAGAGAATTTTACAATACAATTACCTAATCCTGGGTTTTTGTGTCAAACTTGCTTTAAATGTGTGAAGATTGATTTTGTAACAACAGTAGTATATTACTACAACTAAGGCATGAAACGGGTCGGGTTGAGGCAACCCGACCCGAAACCGACCCGACCCGTTCCTAATCGGGTTACAATTTTCAAACCCGAACCCGACCCGAATAGTGTGATGGGTAAAAATCGAAACCCGTACCCGACCCGAATAGTGTGACGGTTAAAAATCGAAACCCGTACCCGACCCGAATCCGATTTATGACCCGAACGGGTCAGTTCAAAATATAATATGCATGATTAGCAACGAAACTAACTTCTCCATTCGCAGCTATTTATTATTTCAACTGCCACTGAAGTTACATTTTTATAAAAAGTATAACGTAACAATATAAAACAAAAAATATTCCAGACTGTGTACCTTGATTAGCAAAAATCACATGAAATCGAAATAATACGGATTATAAACTTCCAGCTGAAAATAGAAAACTACACATCAAAATAACGCATCTGCTATATTAAACAGTCTAATCCAAGGATCTAATTTTAGCTCCCTGAAACCCAATTATTTTGCACATACGAATTTGAAATTTCCCATTCCTCACCGAAGCACAATTGTGTACTCGATCTATCTGTCAAAATTGCTTTGCGGTCAGACCAAGAATTTGGCGCATGCGCGCCAATTAGCGCTAAGGGAGCTAAATTTAGATCCCTGGGGTCTAATTTTAAATTCTTGGATCTAAAAATAGATTCTTTAAAATAAAGTCTAGGGATCTAAAAATAGACCCTTGGATTAGACTGGTAAACACAAACACATTAAAAAAATTATCACATTGACATTATAAATGCTTACTGGCTTGATCCCGACGTGGATGCCGACGGAACTACTAATATTATATTTCAACAGTATATGGCTAATCAGTTAAAATAATAAAGACATACATTCTGACGAAAAGAAATATAATGAAAATAATAATAACAATAATTTTAAATATTTTTCTCTTGGAGTCAACTTGTCCAGGGCTTTACATACATACAGATACAGGCCAGCAGTAAGGAAAACACAAAAAGTTTTTTTCAACTCGGGTTTTGTACAAACTATTATATCCACTCTCTCCTATAATTTGCATAAAAAATTAAAAATGGAGTTACACGCACAAGTAATACACTATTCGAAAGCCCTTGAAGAGTAGATTTGGAAACCGAAAAGGTCGCGGCAAGTATCTGGGCATCTACTGGGTCAAAATCGCGATTTTGCGATTTTTTTGCAAAAAAATTAAAAATAGGGTAACACACACATGTGACACACCATTTGAAAGCCCTTGATGAGCAGAATCCAAAAACCAAAAGATCGCCGCAAGCATCTGGGCATGTTCATTGTTAAAATCGCGATTTTGTGATCGTTTCGTTTCCCGTAGGCCTACGGTCTGTTAGAGGCCAGTTAGAAGATAAAAAACAAGGGCGCAGCCCTTGTTTTCTTTTATGAATTATTCAAAAGATAGTGTGCATGAACAGCCATTCAGAATGCAAATTAATCAGCAACTACTTCAATTTTACTTCAAAAAAATGTTTTAAAATGGCGAATGTGCAAAAACAAAGTCTCGAGTTGGATTCATCATAAATCAGTGAATATAAATATAATTTTGCATGGAGTTTTTGTACGGCGTACGGTGGGAACTATTTACCACCGTGTATTTATTTGAGTCCTTTGATCCGGGAATCTTTATCCGGGGGCCTTTTATTCGTTCAAAGCCATGAACGCAGGATACATTGGGATATAAGAGTCCCAGTTACCGCATTATCTAGTGTAGTTGGAAATCAACGCAAATGCGACTTTGAAATCCCTGCTGTTTGCATAGTTTACACTTCTTAGTCAGTTTTAATTGACACGTTATACACAATTATTATAAAGTTACAGTGATTCTGTACAAATTCCCCCAAATTACATCCTTTGAGAAAATGACGATTTTGAGAAATCTTATTAGGAGAGTCGTACTAGAAAAACGGGGGGGGGGAGTATCTGGTATTTGTATCAATAGTACGAGATTCTACGGAAGTAAAGGAAATGGGAAGTTACTTAAAGTTGGAGTTCAGTCAGCTGAGTTCGGTGGGGGACAGGTAGTGCACATTATAACGTGGCAGATGAATTTTTAAATTTCAATATATTATATTTTTCACCTCTGATTATGATTAATAATACCAGCGACTTGAAGGCGTCGAGGAAGGACCAGGTGCTATTAAACGAACCGGCTTCATTGAAGAATGTAATTTGAAGATGACGGGTCTACTGGATGTGAAGGACTATGGGAAGATTGAGATCCCAGAGTGCACCAGTCCACGTGCAGAAGACGTCGTCACCGGCAGTAACAACGTTCTCATTAGAAATGTCAGTCAAGTTGGAATCGCCAACAAAATTGTAAGTAAAATTACCTAACCATATTTTGCAAAAAACTAAGAGTAAAATGACTCATATCCTGACTATACGAACCATTTTTTAGCCCAAATCGGATTTAACTCACTTTGCTTATTAAGCGACCCTAATAGAGAGCTCAATAATTGCTCAATAATTGAACTCTGTGTACCAAATTTTCCTGAAGATTTCGGATTCCGTGGCCAAGATCCTGCGAGATGACCGCCTGTGCGTCACTCTGGGTGGCGACCACTCGATTGGCATCGGAACTGTCCACGGAGCCTCGGAGGTCCACAACGACCTGGCCGTTCTGTGGGTGGATGCCCACTGTGACATTAACACTGTGTCGACGTCTTTGACGGGGAATCTTCATGGCATGTCCCTGGCTTTCCTCATTCAAGAACTACAGCCGTTCATGGACAAGTTGAGCCCCTTCTCCTGGGTCACCCCAAGGTATTCAAACCAATTAAATTACTGCAAAAAATTTCGTTCTGTATAGACCCACTATAACGGATGCTACCAATTCCTGGTTTTTGTAGAATCAAAGCCAAGAATTTGGCGTACATTGGCCTGCGTGACGTGGATCCCTTGGAGCGAGAGATCATCAATTCTTTGGGGATCGTGGCTTACAGTATGCGGGAAGTGGACAGCATGGGCATCGAGACTGTGGCTGAATTGGCACTGGAAAAGATTACTGAGGGAGGGAAGCGACCCCTCCACGTCAGCTTCGACATTGACGCCATTGATGGGGCCGAGGTCCCATCCACAATCATTCCACGTAAGAATGGTTTTCAGATTTCGAACTACAGATCGTCTGTGTAACTGCAATTTGTCCCAAGTCCAGTCTCAACTTAATTGCAATATGTCCCAAGTCCTTATAATGGAAAATATCATTATGGGACAAAACTAGTAAATAACACATTTCAAAACGGTCAAAACTAGTAAATGACACTTTTTCAAAAGAGTCAAAACGGTCAAAACTAGTAAATGACACTTTTTCAAAACGGACAAAACTAGTAAATAACACATTTTCAAAACGGACAAAACTAGTAAATAACACATTTTCAAAACGGACAAAACTAGTAAATAGCACTTTTTCAAAAAGGTCAAAACTAGTAAATAAAACTTTTTCGAAACGGACAAAACTAGTAAATGACACTTTCAAAAATGGAAAATATCATTATGTGGACTTGGGACACATTGCATTTACACAGACGAGATACAATTTATTATAATGCACATTATTTTTCAACAAGAATTTTATTGTGCATTATCTGTGCCATAGTTCCTGGGGGTCTGACGGTGCGAGAGGGACTCACTTTAATGGAGCTGATCAACCGGGAGGTGAATCTTGTGAGCATGGATCTTGTGGAAGTTAATCCCAAATTAGGAAATGAAAAGGATCTGGCTCGAACTACTTTTGTGGCCAAGCAAATTCTGCTAAGTGCCTTTGGTTACTACAGGGGAGGGAGCGCCATGCCTAATTCGCTCATTCCTAAAAGACTTTATAATTAACTGTGATTTAAAATGCGTCTTCTAGTTTAGTTTTGCCCTCACAAACTGTATTCAAACTTAATAAAGCTCTCACTGTGCCCCAACGAGGATTGCACAACGGACTCTGGCTACGTTCTATTAGTTTTGTTATAAGTTACAAAATTGTAGTAAGATAGTAATGATATTACGATTCTAATATGAACACTGCCGTCAATAATAATAAAGATTCGTCGCATTTATTGTAAAAGTTATGTAATTTATGATGTCGAACGATACGACGGCGCGGTGGTAGGATTCATTCATTCGGATTCATTTTTCCTCATTTATTTTTTCGTTGCCTTGCATCGATCTGCTCATTCAATTGCAGCACATGCCATTTTTTAATCCTTGCCAATCAGGAATAAAAATAAAAATGAACAAAATATGTCACAGTTAACTCAATTTTTTAAATCAGAGGTGAGGGCCTCGATACAAAAAATATGCACAAGTCACAAGGTTCACATATTATTATTTATTTGATAATTATCGTTTAAATGGAAGCTATAAAGCCAATCGTCGGTGTCAATGCAATGTGCCCCAAGTCCATCCAATTACCCATGTGTTTTAGCATGGTAGACTTTGGACACATTTCATTGGCACAGACGAAATATTACCTACCACCAAGTACATTACGCGGAGAGTTCTCATACATAACCTCTACTCTTCTAAAAATGCTGTGTAAGGCAATGCAATGATAAATAGAAATGATTTTTCTGTCAACCTTTGTATGCAAAAACGTACATGTAATATAAAACGTGTATAAAAAGAGTGCAATAAGAAATACGTTTGTGTGCAAGAGTGTCGTAATAATATTATTGGAGTATAAACAGATTAATACATTTAGTAAGGTGGCATCTGTACTGCCAGTATAAAGGCTTCCGCTTCATTTAATCTCATTTAATCGCTTGTTTGACTTTATACGAATTTGAAAACTTTTTTTCTCTGATCAGGCTCATTAATCTGAGCTTCAATGATGCTCGAGTCCTCGATTTCAATTTGGGATTCGGGTCCGTGACCCGCCTCGCCGTCGAGTTCAACGGGAACCGGGGCGGGGAGCGGCTCAATGCCTTCGGGTCCGGGGTTGTGGCTGCAACTGGGCTCAATGGGAGCACACCACAGGAGAACCCAGTTGAACCTCTCACTTCTGGTCACACTGTCGACATTGCGGTTGGAACAGTGACCATCGACACGATTCTGGTCCAGACATGTCTTGACACAGCAATTTGGGTCACCAGTCCGCCAGCTGTAGGATCCAGGCTCCCATTTTTCCACCGAGTGTCTTCCGGGTTCGCTAAACGTCTCACTGGGCCCCTCGTAGTTGACCCGGGAGTAGAGCACCATTTGAAAGGCCATGGCCTGGGCGACTGCAGCGAGAAGTAGAAGAGCCAGTTTTGATGCCATTTTGGACAAATTCAGTTTCAAGTAATGCTGCTGCTAATTGAGTTCTGTAAATCAAAATAATGAATTCTAGCATTATTAAATAATTGAATTTTAAGGAGAGGGAAACTCTTTATTTAAAAAATAGCTACAAATAATTTTTAATTACCTGCGTCTTGCGGCCTGTGGTAGCCCTGGATAGATTCTAACTGAATGAGTTGAGAGAGGTCCTACCGGTTAGAATTAGTTCAAACCTTTGCTTTGGACTATTTTTAAAAACATTATTGATTCTAATTTTGGTTGACGTAGCCTGCGGTCCACGTATACAAATAATGTAATCAGCTATACTTACAAAGATTACATACATACGCATGGAAAGGTACAGTCTAACGACATTTAAAAATAAATCCATGCATTGCTGACATTCTTTAACCCATATACAAAATAATAATTGCCTCAAGGGGCTAAAAATTTCCGACAAACTTAAAAGCGTATTATAAGAACGTTATCAGTTATTGTTTGTTAGCATTGTTAATCACAGGGGTTTGAATTTGGTTAGCATTCGCTTATTAATAATCTCCACACAGTTATTATTATTATTAAATCCGTTTACTGATTATTTTTAGTATTTTTAGTACTAGTTTCTGCTCAACCGATTGTTGCAACAAGACGTGATAAAATGAATGAGTGTTTTGTATGGTTTAGTTGATCATTAAGTCAACTACAATAATTATTATTATTTAAAAATCTATCGCAGCATCAAATTCGATGGATAGATTCGATTCTGAAGCTAATTGTTCTCTACTTTTAATGGAGCACATTTCACCTCATTTATTGCATAATAAGCCCCCAGTGTATCCATGAGTCCATGTGTGAAAGCAGATATTAGTTCAGTCAATACAAAACACTTGACAGAGATAGCGATGATGACGAAATGACTGCAATAATTGCTATCTGTGATTTCGGGAGAAACTAGAGATCATGTTGTTTGTGTGCATGTGATTCTGGCTGTAAATGAAAGGCTAGTTTAATTAAACTTGAACTGACTTTCAGGTCGACTTCAATGATTCGTCATTCCTTGCTATTCTTTATACACACGACAAGGGAAACGCTTGGACAATTGCATCCCTATCGCATTATTTATGGCAAAAGAGTGGACGTGCATCTCATCACTAAGGACAAGCTGATATACTGCGATGACTGTTCCAATTTTAATTTCCCTCACTATTCACCTGACTGGGTGCAGTTCTACGAGTAATTATTATTTTAATTTGTTTCAATAATGTTTCCCAAGTTACGAGTTGTCTGAAAGATCTTAAAAGTAAAAGCTTGGAGATAAAGACAAGAAAATTACTTTGTGATTCGTGTCCATTAGACGGTGCGGTGGTGGGAGTGTCCGGGAAATGAGAGATGGCCGAAACAGAAGGACTGTTGGCGGACGAGAATAACAACAACTTTGTGGATTGGACGAGTGACCTTGGGAGTCGCATCCAAGTGTCCTTGGACTTCTTGTGTCAAAACTCCACGAACCTCCCAAGCGTCCTCGTCCACCTCCTCAGCAACGGCCTCCTCAGCCGGCGCGAGTCAGAAGTTATCGTAAGCAATCACTTAAACACCAGCACAGCTAATCAACTGCAATTCCACCGCAATTTTATATTGGAAATTCCTCCTTTTGCTTCTTAACACAAGCTGTGACTCTTGAAAGTCACTCTTGCGTTTCCTTAATTTACAAATGAAACTTGTTTCAGGAAAACCAGGGGAGCAGCCACGACGGCTTCTTCAAGCTCTTCACTTCCCTCATCCCCAGAGTTGGCCACGCGGACGCCTCCCAGCACTTTGTCCACGCCTTCCAACACAGTGGCAACGAGCACATCCTTGAGAAGCTCCAAAGTGCCATTGTGACGAGAGATTTCCCTCCAAGGCCCCCGGACATTTTATCTCCCCGAAGCGTCCGATTCAACGTGCGAGAGCCCGCGGAGTCTTTCGTCGGCAGAGAGAACTTCCTTGAACAGCTCCACCAACAAATCCTCCGAAGCCAAAGGACGGCCGCCGACGTCCCAACAATCTCCACGATCCTCTCCCGCATCTCCGTCGTGACGGGTCTCGGCGGGATCGGTAAATCGGAAACAATTCGAATGTACATTCATCGCTACGGCGGCTTATACCATCACGTGGTCTGGATTGACGCAGAAGAAGAGACGACGGCAGAGAATCAGTTGAGAAGACTCGCCCTGCAGGAGCTCCAACTGCCCTCCAAGGACATCGAAGGCAAAGCCAAGGACTTCAGTGTCATCCTCAAGGACATCTACAACAACCTCTGCACCACCCGCACTCTCCTCGTCCTCGACAATGCCGAGGCCTTCCATGACAGCAACCCCCAAAGACCCGGAGTTGCTCGCTTCCTCCCCGCGTCCATGCCCCCCACTCACCTCAAACCCGTCATCGTCATCACCTCAAGGCAGCTCGATTGGCCCGACCTCCAGTCCACATCCCTCCAACTCTTCAGCTCACAAGAGAGCAGAGCATTCATATTCCGCCAACTCAAACTGGAGGAGAGCGACGCCAACGCGAAGGACGCGGAGACGCTGTCGGAAACATTCGGAGGACTGCCACTGGCACTCCAGGCGGCCGTGACGGTCATTCGCCAGGAGTCGAAGCGGAAAGCGTTTCTGGGGAAGGACGTCTACTCCATCCACCATCTTCTCCTTGACTACAGCCAGGGGAAGAGACAAGTTCTCAACAATCCCCCGCCAGGCTCCCCCGACGCCCCTCCGTTGATGCTCCTCTGGAAAGTGTCCTTGGACAAAGTCCAAAAGCAGCCCCACGGCCACCTCGCCACCCAAATCCTCAACGTCATGGCGCATCTCTTGCCCACCAACGTCCCCAAAGAACTCCTTTTCTTCATCTTCAACAGTGATGACGAACAAAGTCTGGAGGACGCCTTGGCGCTTCTCGTGGACTACTCCTTCCTCCACGACTCCCCCACCCACTTCTCCATCCACCGCATGCTCCAGGACGTCACCCTCGCACACTTGGAGGCATCAGCAGAGGAACATTCTCAAAAGGGGTCAATGAACTTGTGGTGCTGCTGGACTCCGTCACGGACACCCACCCCCGGGTCAAGGCGAAGGTCAAGCTCAAGAAGATCAACAGCTTCTGAAGAAACTCCTCCGCTCATACGAATTACGAAGGCGCTGATGGAGTACTGGCCGACGTTGCCCAAATCCAGCCAAGCCTACGACGCTGTCCACGGCAGCTTAGTTCATGTGACGAAGTGCCACGTTCTGTCCAAAGTCCAGAAGAATCCGTCAGAGACGGATCGCCATTTCATTGCGTTCATAGAATTCGTGTTAAAAGAAATCAAGAAAACTCGGTCTGAGGAGGCAGAGCTGTGCTGCCGAGTGCTCATCACTTACTTCACCAGCGCAGCCCCACCGTCCCGTTCGGACGCGTCGCTTTTTCCATCCCAAAACTTCAAGAAAGTCCAGCACCTCCGACAGCAACTGGCGCGGATTTTAGAAACGATGGGGAGATACAAGGAGGCTCTGGACATCTGCCAGGAGTTCCTGTCCTCCGTCCAGTCACTCCGTCCACAGAACCAAAGGGACTTCCTGCCTGAAATTCTGGCCACGAAGCACTCCTTGGCCCTCATACTCTGCAGCCAAGGCGAGTACGAGGAGGCCATGAAGCTCTGCTCCAGTGTCATTGACCTTCGCTCCACACTCTACGGCCCCACCCACAAGTCCACCCTGGAAACGAAGAACAATTTGGCCATGGCCCTTGAGAAGAGTGGCCAACTGAGTGAGGCCATGGCCCTCAATGCAGAGATCCTGGAGGTGAGGATGAATGACCCGGGGCCCCTCCACCCCGACACCCTCACCACCAAGCACAACATGGGCGTCATCCTGGAGAAGGAGGGTCGCTACGAGGAGGCCCTGGAGATGCAGCGGGCGGTGGTGGCGGCGCGGGAGCGGGAACTGGGGCCCCTCCACGCCCACACACTCATCTCCACCAACTGCCTGGCCGTCGTGCTGAAGAAGCAGGGGAAGGACGCGGACGCCCTGCGGCTCTACGACCAAATCATCAGCAGATACGAGAGGGCGTCCGTCGCCAGTCATCCGGACTGCCTCGTGGCCAAGCACAACATGGCACGCCTTCTGGAGAAGGTGGGGAGGGTGGCCGAGGCGAGGGAGATGTTCTGCCACGTGTTGGACACCCGGGAGCGCCTGCTGGGCCGCAACCATAGAAGCACCCTCAACACCAAGAACGCCCTCGCTGGACTCGTCGGCCGCCAGGGAAAGCGCGCGGAGGCGTTGAAACTGTACGACGAGGTGCTGGAAGCGAGGACGTCTCTGCTTGGCTCCTTGCACCCCAACACACTACAAACCAACAACGCCATTGGCTGGCTGCACCTGGAAGCGGGGGACTTTAAAAGGGCGGAGAGCATAGCGAAACAAGTTCTAGCTGCCAGAGAAGCAACACTGTCCACCGACCACCCCGACTACAAAGACACAGCAGAACTCTACGAAAAAGCCCGACTGCGAAATGACCCCTCCACTCCCGAGAAATGATTCTCCCACAATTTTTAAAATACTTTATTGCTTTTTTTTAAAGACTCTTTTCGAGTACGAACTTTTAGCCAATAAAATATATTGCCATTTTGTACTAGAATGATTTTTTTGATGACATACTGTAAAGACAATGAAATATTTTTACTGGTAGCTAGATTTAGAACAAAAAACTTTTAGAAACTGATTATTGGATAACTTGCTAATAATGGATAAAAAACAAGAGTTAACACTTGAACTGTTTAAAAAAAATCTATATTCCGAAAATAAACGCGACGTCATTTACGTTGCATTTGGGGGACCATTTAACTCAAGGTGGTTAAATAATATGGCAACTTAGATTCTCATCTTTCTACTTTAGAGATGCATTATTAAGTTCTGAATTTCGTAATATTTTTGCAAGGACACTACCTCAATGATCGCTGCCATCATGCACAGCATCTCAACAAAGTAGGCGGAATGAAAATTGTGAGTACAAAAGCAGTGTAGGTGTTGGTGTTGAGATCCTTTTTATTATTTTAAAAAGGAAATCTGTGGCAAGTAGAAAAGTAGAAAAGTTTAAAAGTAGAAAAGGTAAGTTAATTAACTAATATTTGGAATCAGTCGGAGTCTTCGCTGTTGCTGTTGCCGTTGCTGTTGGTGTAGTTGGGCCGAAGGGAGAAGTGGGTTGGCGTGACATTGTCGTGGAGGCCCCAGCTTCTTCTTTCCGTCCCAATCGTCCATCTTGTCTCACTTTGAAATTGTGGCTGGAAAGATGGACGCCACTCAAGTCTTGTCTTCCCAGCGCCCTCTTTTTTACTTTCTTCATTCGCCTGCGAATTAAGCTTCGACGCTGCAGAAATCCCGGAGAAGACGCTTCTATTCATTTTATATCCTGTACGTCTGAAAACTACAAAATAAATATTAATTAAAATAATTTTTACACAAGCCGATATGTATGTATAGTTATTCGTTAAAATTAATATGGAAAATCTTATCGTTAGTATTACCTAAAATAATAAGTTTATGCTCTGTAGTATTTTTCGATTTTTTCTCCCTTTCCAAAAACAGACTTTCCCCAAACTGACTTCCTTCCTTTTTTACTTTGTGAATGTGTACGCCTCAGGTTTTGAGAAGGAGTTGCTTCCACAGGTTGACTAATACTGCCACACTCTCTTTTTTTATATCTAACCCACCCAAAATATTTTGCTAATTGACGTAAAATTTGATTCCTTAAGCCAGGTCATGAACCTGTTTGAGTGACTCTGTCTTGTAGCTTCAATTCGAATTTGACTGCAGGCGATGAATTTACTAATTGAGTTGAACGGAAATATATTTCTCGGGAACTCAGTGTCCCTCACCTCAGAGTTAATTTTGTGCTAATCAGAGTAAACTGATAAGCTATAGCTTTCCACAGTTCCATCGCAAGATGCAGATTTGTGTATAGGTATATGTTTAACTGTCCAAATAATAAACGTTTTGTATGTATTTTTATTACCGATATGTTAAGTGCGGTTCAGAGTTGTTATCTCTAAGAGTATTATTTGTATCACTATCCCTACTAGCAAAGCGGTGGGAGTGAATGAATCTTTGAGTCAATCAGCAGTATTTGTGTATACTCGTATCTATTTATTTGTATTTGTTCTGCTATCAATGCTGCTTCAACTGCAATGCTTACAGTTTGAATTACTTCGCTTTGCTGAATCAATTCAATCTCTGACTCACGATCAGTTCAAAAGTCTTTGAGGGTCGTTGAACTTTTCCAACAAATTAAATCGGGCTTTGAACCCAAACCTGTCAGCACCTATTCCGGGAAGTTTCTTCTATTTCCTGTCCACACTCATGTCAACGTTGGGCCCATCATTATGGCATCGTCATCTATGTACGTCTATCAATTCAACATTATTTACAGAAGAGATGCGTATGAACATCGAAATTCCTAGTATTATGAATTTTAAGTTTACACAATAACAGTAATAATTACATTAAAGCAACCTAATTCTAAACGTATCTGAACAAGTAATATTTTCCCCTTGAAATGAAGTGCGTAGGAAAGATAGAAAATCAGGAATACAAATTATTTATTTCAAAATGTAAAAACAATAAATTCTGGAGCTACTAATGATCTATTGTAAAATATAAATAAAAAGTATGTATCCAATTAATCAAATCCGTCCTCCTTAGCGAACCAAAACTATTTATTTCGACGTATGCATTTATAGAGCACTGAGTAGAAAGCTTAAGCTCCTTGAGGAAGCCCTTCACAGTTTCACTTGTCAGATCAAATTAAGCCGTCCAGCAACCAAAAAGTAGTTTAAGTATAAATTGAGATTAATTGAGCGCTATTAAAATAATAATTAACTACCTAGTCTTACTTAGAGACGAGCAATGACTTTGGCTTCTTGTGTCTCCTCAGTTGGCCACTTGAAGTTGGAATGGCGGCTTGGTTCTCGGGGTTGTCGGT
>JAQFZC010006093.1:0-13040 GCA_034695205.1 Dicyrtoma fusca
GACCAAGACCCGAGTCCAAAGACGGTGGACAGAGAGAGAGACACAAGGACCTCTCTCTCTGGCCGCCAACTACAGACAGCCATCACCGATGCTGGATGTCTACCCATAATAGAAGAGCTGAACAAAACTAACTGGAACCCTGTTTACGACGCTGACGATATAGACATCGCAGTAGATAACATGGATAAAATTATTATAAACGCGTACCAGTCACATTTTCCGGGAAAATTTATTAAACTGAAAGAAGGTGATCCCCCCTGGATGCTGTAAAATGCCATAAAGGAATTTTTGATGCAAGCCAAACTACATCGTAGAAAATCTACAAGTAAACTGAACGATATTAAAAGGAAATTAAAATCAAAAATAAGAGCAGCCAAATAAAACCTCAGAATCTAACTTGCACATGAAATACTAAATCCCCAGAGGCGAAATTAGCTTAAATTATACAAGACAATTATCCCGCAAAAACAAACTACGAATATTCCAGAAGCCATAATGATGGCCGAAAGCGTAAGTGATCCATTGGTAGCCATAAATAATATACCTAAATAGTTTTTTCTCGGCGATCAATTCAAAACATCCGGCAAGCAATCTACCATGTCTGGCATCACTTTTGCCCTGCTCTTCCCTACAATTAACTGATTTTGATGTGTACAAAAGCCTAGGTAAACCCAAAGCGATTGAAGCAAATGTTTCTAATGGGCTCCCTACTTTGCTTCTTAAACAATTAAACGGATGCCTTTCCGGTCCTCTATCCTACGTTATAAATAAATCTTTCAACTCCTTCGCGATTATTACTCCTTACGAGCTTATGGAAAATAAGATTTATTAACCCGATCCCTAAGACTACTTCCATTATGACTTGACCTGTCTCCGACCTATCACTATTACGGATGTACGTTGCAAAATTACAGAAAAGTTTATGTATGATAGAATATACAAGCAAGTTATCTCACAAATTAGCGAAACTCAGTTTGGGTCAATACAAAACGCCTCAACATCGGACTATCTAACTAAGCTAACGAATGTCACGTTACAGTCAATAGATAACTTTAATCGGAAAAATATTGTAATTATTTTAACAGCTGATATTAGTAAAGCATTTGACTCTGTAGATCATAGAACACCGATTACCGAGCAACTAAATATGAATGTAAATAGTGCTGATATAATGTGGATAGCACACTTTCTACAGAATCGACAGCAAAAAGTTAAAGTAGAAGCCATCCTCTTAACGGTTAGGCAAATAACTTGTGGTACACCCCAAGGTACAAAGTTAGCCCCTTTATTATTAATTATACTTACATATTAATATAATACTAGCAAAATTTAGAAGTTAGTATCAATGTATGTGAATGTGCATAGTAATGTGTGTACATAAGTGTAAAAAATATGTAGGTATACGAAGTGCACATGAACCTAAATCTGGAATTCGTAGAAATTACTACTGACATACTGAAATACATACAAATGGTTAAAGAATAAAAACATCGAGAGTATATATATATTTTATTAGCATATTATATAGCATGAATGACAAATATTTAGATTTTGAATAAGTGTGAGTATTGGAAGTTGAAAATATAAAATCTAGATTGAACATATATATTTTTATACAACCCAACTTCTTATAGAACTACGCAAATGACCTAAAAGTCACTAGTAGCCTCCCAGCATTTCTTAAATTAAAATGAATAAAATTAGGCGTTGACTTCCTCTAAAAAGTATGAAAAAAACCCACTTTAACCCCCACAGGTAGTATGGACCGAATCCACTTGACATACAAATCTCTCTTTTGACCCTGCAAATTATTCGTGACCCTCAACAGCAATCCTTTTTTGATGCATTTTAATTGTTCTGGAACCCTAAAAGGTTTGTCGTACAGTCCACCATAAAGAATCGTAAGATTCACGGCACTGGAGCAGCTAAATAAGCCCTCCAAAGTGTATCTTGAGATGTATATCACACTGTACGCCAAATTCACAATCATAGTCCCAATCAATAATATTTTAACTGCAAATATGAGAGGCGCATTTCCTTCAATGAAAAAGTTAATAGACAGGACGATATCTTGACAGAGATTTAATATTTGAGGGTACTGCTGTTGCGGCAATGTTATTGGTAGCAGTACAGTCGAATCTTTAGATTCAGAGGGGGGCATCTTCTTACCGCCAGATTTTCTATAAGAAGCAAAATAAGTTCTTTAAGGAATTGCTCAAGAAACGCCCGCGTAAACCCATCACCCCAATTCAGGAAATAATTCCAGTCATAAAATAGAACGAGAATAGTAAGTATTAGCCACCCTAACTTGTGGAGTCCCCGTGTACTTAATATATCTCTACCTTAACAACAAAATAAGTTTCTGCAGAACCGAGTCCGTCTTAAGAAAATAGAGTATTTGCACAACTACACCAAACATAATTGGTGTCAAGGAGAAAATAAAAAAGTATAATTTAAACCCGAGTAGTACATAGAACGAAAAGTAATTTTGATGTGCATGTTCCAGTGCTGAGTAAATGAGCATCTTCATGTTGGAATTCCAAATTGCGAAGATTACAACTATAGTTGCCTAGGAAAAGATTATTAAAGGAAGGTATAGTGTCAATATTTCTAGAATAGAATAATTTCGTACACGTCGTTTCTTTTTTATTTCTGAAATAAGTGTAATAAAATTTACATTGCTGTAATTATTTTGTCAACGTCAATTGGATCTCGAATTACGTACAGCTATTTGCTAATGGTAATATGCTTTTGAACACATTACCAGAACCGGTGACGGCCTTTGTATTTTTACTTGCTTCAAATAATTGATTAAAAATTTTTACAGTGACATCTGGCCAGTAGATGAATAGAAACGTATGTCCTAGGTTCCCTAAAAGACATGCATTTACTTTGCATACGTGAATTGGGAAGTCACTAAGAACGAAATAACTTGGGATAAGCAGGGACTAAAGAAGGCGAATATTTTCATAAATCGCAACGAACCAAGATAAAGCCAAAACCCACTGGTAAACCAAGTTTCGAATCCGGGATATTCGTTTCGTAATTTTTCCCGTCTTTAAATCAATATCGATTGGCAATGCATTTAATTTAGAAAAAAGTTTTATCATTACATATATATCTTCACTTTCCTCTTTTGTAAGCATTTTTAAAATAAATTCTTGTGATATTATTTTTTAAATAAATTGTTTTTGACTAAACGGGTTTGCTCGACGGTTTATGCTAACGCGGAACTCAATAGGTGTCTTTAAATGCCAAGAAATCGAGAGGATATTGCGTGACCTAAATCCTTTCTAAAGTCAATAGAATAAATGAAGAAAATAATGACTTAGTACTTTAATTTTAGTCTTTAACAGTTAAAAGTGGCACAACTTAGGTTTAACGTTTAATTACCAAAGAACCAAAATAACTTTCTATTCTATTATTTAAGTATGATTATGGGCGTCTATGGCCAAATTATTATTTACGGCTTACATCAGTTATTTATAAACCCATTATTGGTTTTCTTACAGACACCAAACCACAATAATTTAATTTAATATAGACGAGAGTTTTATCACCACAATCATATATTCAATTATTTCCCTTGTAAGCATTTTGAAATTATATTCTTGCGAAATTATTTTGTAAGTACAATTTTTCTAAATGGACTGTTTCGCTCGACGTTTTATGCCAACTCGGAACTCAGGTGTGTTGTTTGCCCATTTGTAATTTCTTTCATTTAACACGATATACTTTACACAGATTTAGACAACAACTGCTAATAATTTTTTTAAAGAATAGAAAATGTCTGGGAGGCATTTTGGTTTGTATCACATAACTGAACTTTTGTATAATACAAAGATAACAAGTGTTGAATTTCGACAAAAAATAAAGTGATCACATTTATAACGGTAACTACTAGACTACGAGATTACTTTTTATTTCCTGTTTTGTAAGTATTTTGCAGAGTATGTAATGGTTTTTACAATAATTAAACTCCAACTTGAAAAATAAAAGACCCGATTTTGTTTTCTTTGGCTCACACATATATAGAAAAGTATGTTAGAACTGAATTGTTTGTAAAGTATATATGGCTCAATGATAAATAGAGTTGGTAACCTACGCTCTATCCACGATTAAAACCTCCCGGATAATTGATGAGTGTTATATGGTTGCCCGCAATGAATAATTATGCCCTAATAGCATAAATAATTTTGGTTACGCGTTTGATAACTGTTTTTAGCAGTTCTGAATTCTTCCAACATCCAATCCCAAGTTTTGACAGATATGCAATTTATATAACGGAAATTATATTTACCGCCTGCAAAAAATTTAGCCATAGTATTCCTTTAGGAAATAATATACAATTTGAATTAAGTGGGTTACAGAATTATCGGAACACTATATACAATAAACTAGCAAAGTGACATTGACAAACAAATATCGGTCGTTTTGCTTTTAATAGGAATTGTAAACGGGCCACTTTGCATCTTCAGCAACTATTTATAAAAAGGATCTAAAAGTAACCAGTAGCTTCCCTGCCGTTCGTAGACTAAAGTGGATAAAATTTGGCGTTGACCTCCTTTCCAAGGAATGGAAGTAGCCCACCTTAATCCCCACGGGACGAATGGACCGAATCATCTTGACGTAAACCAATCTGTCATCCCCTTGTAAATTCTGCTTTACCCTATCCAGCAACTCCCGTTTGAGTGATCTCAGTTGCTCCGGAATTGTGTATGGCTTGTCATACAGAACTGTGTAGACCGTCATAACATTAATGGCTATTGAGCAGCTGAATAGGCCAGCAAAGACATGTCGAGTGAAATAAATGACGCTGTACGCCAAATTAGCAATCACGTTCAAACCAAATAAGAGCTTTTCCGAAAAGATGAGTAAAGCGTTGCCCTCATTAATAACATTGATGAACAGGATCGTTTCTTGGCAGATACTTATGACCTCTTGGTATCCTTCTAGATTCAAAGTTGACATTTTAATCTTGTTTTTTCTTTGACGTGTCCGATGACGGTGTCTAAAAGAAAGAGCATGATTTCAAATAACGCGTTTTTAGATACTATATTTTTAGGCTATAACTTTTGAACGGTTGCGTTTGTCATTTCAATGGTAAAATAACTTACATTAATTTCAAACAAAGATTTTGTAGGATAAAGTCAGTCTTTAGGAAGTACAGTATTTCGAGGATTAATCCCAATGAAATTGGTAGCATACAAAACATAAATACAAACAGCTCAAATGCAAGAAGCAGAATAAAAGACGCGTAGTTTTGATAAGATGGATTAAACATGGAGTAAACGAATATTTCAATAGTTCTTTGGATTCAATAGTTAAGAGAGGAAGATCGTAGCTGCAGTTGCCAAAAGCAATACAGGAATATACAGTGCCAGTAGTTCGAGTAGCGAGTATTCTAGAAGGCGTCGTTTCTTGCGTACTGCAATAGGAAACAACTATTAAAACATGTTTTAAATCAAATTGTTACTATAGCCTCCACTGGCAGTGTTCATTATTTTTCTGCCTTGTAATTAATTTATTTACCAAAATTAGTATGTTGATCCGAGTCAAACAGTTGATTGAAAGTTGCTACTGTGACATCTGGCCAACAGAGAAATAGATAAATATAGGACAAGAATCCCAAAATATTTGCGGCTGCTATGGTGACGTGAACTGGGAAATCAATAAGAACAAAATGACTTTGGTACGCCAGCGATTGAGCAAGCCGAGCGTTTTGGTAAACTACGGTCAGTCCAACCACAGTTATGAAATATGAAAATGTTTTTCTGTAAATTGTGATTTTGTTTGTTATTTGTAGCGTTTTTAAATCAAAGTCAATGGGTAACGTACAGAGCTTCGAAAAAAGTTTATGGATCACAAAAATATTTTTACTTTCTTCTTTTGTTAGCATTTTGAAAACCTTTCGTAATTGCTAAAGTTGTATTGAATATTGTAGGCCAAAAATTTTGCGCTGCCGTTTTTGAACTCTCTCTGAATTTAAGATGGTATGGCCTTCTGAGGTAATAATCTTATGGTAGTTACATTGTCCTAATGTAATGTACCATTACTTGTATGAATTTAGTGTTGCGTTGCTCTAATGGCTTATTGAATGCCTAAAGCATCGAAAAGGCTGGCGTAAATCAATCATTGAAGGTAATAAGTACATACATCCGTTTGCTGACTTTCCTTTCCTAATTAATACCTAGTTTGCCACTCCATTAAAACCAAACATTCTTTTGGTAGAATTAGGGTATAAAAACCCCTTTGGTTCAGCAATGTTTGCCATGCAGCACTTTGAAGATGGCAGGGGGATTCAGTTACTGTGCTTCAATCTAGTATATGTTTAAGTGATATTGTACTATTGTAGGAAGCAATGTGCCCAATTTTTATATTTACAAATATTATTTTTGCTATGCTTTGAACGATCAATTAAATCAAACGTTCGCTAAAGCATCAAAAATTACCCCCAAAAACTGTATCCCTTGTGTTTTTTTGTAAACTAATTTAGGTTTTTATTTAAAAGCCGTCCTAACTAGTTATATTACATCTACTTCCAAAGGCTTTTATATTCATACTCTGTAATTTAAAAACTTTAAAGATAAACCAATGGGTTGCTTTTACGACGTACGACGAAAGTGTAAAATTGATTTAAATTGATGAAAAGAACACACACCATCAATTACATGAATTCACCTTTTATAGTGCTGGACCTATAATAGTACGATAAGGCCTACAGTTATTGTGGAAGGAATTTTGAAAAATCAGGTAGTAGTAATTGTCAATAATTATCTGTTTTACTCGCTGCTCGGTATACGCTTCTAAATTCAAGCATCAAATAATATTTTGTAACGCAGCATAGTGATGTAATAATACAAGCCTCAATAGCAAATCGTTACGATGAACACAATGACATTGTTTGCACTAGTTTGCAAGTGGGCAGCATAGTGGTCAATAGTATGCTTTTTTACTGTCGGTCCTGCTAGAAAAAGTAGTAACAAGCCTCAAAAGCAAATCGTTACGATTTACACAATAGCCATTTTTTAAGTTTTCAAACTATTCTACTTCAATTGTTGTTTGTTAGCATTAGCAATAATTACTAATCTACCACACGTTTTTCACTATACAAAATTGTTTAAATAATTTAAATATCTGCCAAACATTTTATGAATCATGTCTATATAATGCATTCGTATGCTAGAGTAAATCTTGAAAATAAGTTTCTTTTTATTTTTTTCGTAGACATTGTAGCATTTTTTTCTTTATTGTGGATTTAAAAGTTGAAAGGAGGTAGCTTCAACTTCAACTTATGTTACACAAATACACAAAACAAACCTGGTAAGTACACTTAAGCAGTACCATTGACTACCAGTAATAGTCCTCACAGTCCACACCCTCTTATATGTGGTAGCACTCAAGTGTTTCAGTCCCGGACGCCTATGGATCGGTCCGCAATTATGGTTGCTTGTGTACCAGTCCACGGGATCGCCTACTTTTAGTCCACGAGAGCACAAACACTCAACTATTTTTTTGTAGTGTAATTAGATTCTTTTGCTTTCTCGTATGCCTATGGATGAAGTCTTACAAGGTAGGTATAGCTGTTTAATGTAACTCACCGATTTTTGCAATCACCACTTTAATGTGATCTACTACTTTTTGTAATTATTAATTTCATTACTATTTGAGCTCACTTTCAAAATTCTCAAAAAAAGATGAATCTGAAAAAATTAAATATTTACGGGATTTTACATGTAAAACATCAGTATGGGTAGGACGTTTTTTAAAACACTGTTTATTCCCATTAAAACACAAACGTAGTTGTTTACCGAATCTAATTAGCAATAACTTTAACTTTTAGATCATACTACCATCCGAATGTAACATCCTAAAAAATTTAGTCGACCTCAAAATCAGAAGGATTGTGAAATCCTACAAAGACATGAACTATTCATAAGTATAAATCACAACTGGAATATCCAGCAAAAGAAGTTATTCTGCATGCGACGGTTTTCGAAGATATGTAAAGCAAAGTATAATGTTGTAAATTGTTTAAAATTTCGAATATAAAAGAATATATTAGTATATAAGTGATAGTGACAATTGAAGACGGCCACTTTGTAATTTCAGTAACGATTTATGAAAAGGATCTGAAAGTGACCAATAGCCTCCCAGCTGTTCGTAGACTAAAGTAAATAAAATTAGGGGTTAATCTTCTCTCCAAGGAGTGGAAGTAGCCAACCTTAACTCCTACGGGACGAATCGACTGAATCATTTTGCCGTAAAACAATCTGTCATCTCCTTTTAAATTCTGCTTTACTCTATACATCAACTCTCGCTTTAGGAATTTCAGCTGCTCAGGAATTTTGAACGGTTTGTTGTACAGAACTGTGTATACAGTTACAAGATTGATGGCCATTGAGCAGCTGAGTAGGCCTGCAAAGACATGGCGGGTGAAATAAATGACACTGTACGCCAAGTTAGCTACCACGTTGCAACTAAACAGCTGCTTTTCCGAAAAGATAAATAGAGCATTGCCTTCATTGTAAAAATTAATGGACAGAATGGTTTCTTGGCAGATGTTTATGACCTTTTGGTATTGTGCTTGATTAATTGTTGCCATTGTAATCTTCTTTTTTCCTTTATTTGCCCTGTGACACCGTCTTAAAGCAGAAAAATAATTCCCAGAAACGTTTTAAGATACTTTAAAGTGTACGTTTAAATAAAAGTATTAAACAGTCGCACGAATACTTACATTAAACTTAAATGAAGATTATGTATAATAAAGTCAGTTTTTAGGAAAAAAAGTATTTCGAGGACTAATCCAAATGTAATTGGTAGCATAGAATATACAAACACAAACTGATCAAATGCAAGAAGCAGAACAAGAGACACATAGTTTTGATAATATGGATGCAGCATAGAGTAAACAAGTATTTTCATCTTTGGATTCAATAGTTCAAAGATAAAGATTGCAGCTGAAGTTGCCAAAAGCGAAAAAGGGATGTACAGTGCCAGTAGTTCGAGTAGACAGTATTCTCGAATACGTCGTTTCGTGCGTACTGCAATAGAAAACAACTGTTAAATTCTGTTTTTAATCAAATTATTGCTACATACAGATACTATTTACTATCGCCTTGCCCTGCAATCAATTTACCAGATTGTGTATGTAGTTCCGATTCAAAAAGTTGATTGAAAATTGCCATTGTGACATCTGACCAACAGACGAATAGGTAAATGTAGGACAGGACCCCAAAAAGGTTTGCGACTGCTATAGTGAAGTGAATTGGAAAATCTGTAAGAACAAAATGACTTGGGCACACCAGCGATTGAGCAAGCCGAACGTTTTCATAAACTACGGTCAGTCCAACCACAGTTAAAATCAAATATGAGAATGATTTCCTATAGTTTGTGATTTTATTTGTCATTTGTAGTGTATTTAAATCAAACTCAATGGGTAACGTACACAGTTTTGAAAAGAGTTAATGTATTACAAAAATATTTTTACTTTCTTTTTTCGTTAGCATTTTAAAAAGCTTTTGTGACTGCTTGCAGTGCGAGAAATAAGATTTTATTGAATATTCTGGTCCACAAATTTGCCCCTCAATTCGGGAGTTTTCTCTGAGTTCAAAATGCTTTAGCCTTCTGAGCGACCGTTATGGTAATTGCATATGTACACATATGTACTAAACTGGTGCTACTGGTTGTGTGAGTTTCTCAGAAGTTACTAAAGTTCTAAAGCCTGAGAAATGCTGGCACAAAACTAATCGTGGAAGGTAATACGTGATACAGTTTACCAGCTCACCTTCTTTTATTGATATGTAGTTTGACGCTATGGTATAAGAAAACAAACATCAATTTGGTAGATTTCGATAATAAATACACATTTGGTTCAGAAATGTTTGCCATTTAGCATTTGCAAGACGACTGGCAGGATGATTGTGATAATTGTAGTGGTCTGAATGGTTCGTTTCCGGAACACAAATGTTGGTCCCTTTCATTCTGGTCTGGTCCGTTGCGTAACGTTTATGGTCGGACTATAAGCTTCTGGGCCGAAACATCCTTGTGGAATAGTCTAGCTTGATTTTGCTAAAAGCGTAACAACAACAATTAAAATTTGACAATTAATATCGAGTAGAGCTACAATTACTACAACCTTTTGTTTCAAACAAATGATGTGCACGATACTGACTTATTAAGGAAATAAAAATCATTCAAGGAAAATATACAGTATATCTTTAAACTAATTTTAGTTTTATTTCGCGTACCTTACTTTTATTAACGCAGTGCTGCACTGATTAGAAAATTTATTACCTACAATAAATCGGTTAAGGTAAATTTTATTACGCCACGAAATCTCAATTAAGTGAGTACGGTTCAAACTTAGTATGTTGTGGACAGCGGGTGCTTTTTTTCTTTTATAAAGCCAGTCTGCAAAACGTTTTGCCGAAGGGATATTTCACCCTAAGCTTTTTGGGAACACGGGTTCCGAGTTTCTATAGATGGGTATTACAAAAATATCAATACCGATACCGACTGTAATATATAGTTTTGATCAAATTCTTATACCGACCATATTTTTTAGAATGTAGAGATCATTTACGTTAGCCTTTGAAGTTAAAGAAGCCGATTCTGCTAACAATAATTTAGCGTGCGATATGTACATTATATTCTACGTGGATGATGCAATGTTGTTGTTTAGAAATTAATATGATCCGTTTCGTTCCCACCCCTGGTTCGTTCAAAGATTTGTGTACCAGAACAAGACGAAAAACGTGGAACGGAACCAACCATTTCCAACACTAGATTACTGTACGAGCAATTGTTTAAGTGATAATGTATTGTCGTAAGAGGCGAATGTGCCCAATTATTATAATTACAAATATCTATGGTGTTTTTGCTACACTTTGAATGACCAATTATGAACGGTCACAACAGTGTCGACAATTAAACCTAAATGCTCCATATTCCATGCCAATGTTTTTGCTACATCGAAAAAGTTCAATTAAAATAAACGGTCAGACGAAAGCCTCGCTTAGTACTAAACACTACATCCCTTTGTTTTTTTCAACTAAGCTGGGTATATAGAAGCCGTCCACTAGTTTTTACAATTTATTTTACATGTATATATGGACCTACTTTCAAACTTGGTCATGTACTGAATAATGTCAAAACTATAAAACCAAAAATAGGTAACTTCTGATGTACGATAGAGCTGCAGAATTGAAATTAATTGAGAAACAGAAGGCAAACCATCAATAATAGTATGAATACACAACCAGAGTATTTAGAGTAAGGTAATAATGTTTACTTATCAATACTAGCTTTCGTACTCCGTGTATTTTGAATGTATTACCTGCAAGGAGACACAAGGCCGTACCAAATACGTAATATTTTAATCAGCTAAAATTAACAATTATTATAATGGAGTTATGCGAGAAGCAATTTCGCATATTAAAAAATTCAAATTAATCGCCACTGTATAACACGTGAGCTTTGCGCTTTCCAAAAATGTTTTTGTACAGTCTGACGAACGAAATAAATAAAGTGACACTGCTTGACATTCAAACTACGTTTTTAACTATTTTTAAAGTACTAAACGGAGTTTTACTTTTATAAAATATAAAATGTGCTTTTAAACATTTCTATTAGCGCAAAACATGGTTTCGGGCCATATGATTGCAGCGCAAAGTTTAAACATTTCCTAAAATGAATCAAGCTGCAATAATTGTGACACATGTGACAACGCGGGAAATGCCTTTTTACACCGGAAACGGGGAAAACTCGCACATGTACTTCATACATGCCAGTACAATAAGGCCTAAAATTATTGTGGAAGCATTTTTGACAAATCATTGGCAAGTAGGCAGCATAATGGTCATCAATTATTTGCTTTGTTACTCTCCGTCCACCTAGAAAATTCAAGCATCAAATAAATTGCTGTAATGTTGCAAAAAGATGTTACATGACATGTCTAAAGAGCAAATCGTTACGATTAACACAAAGCAATTTTTTGAGCTCTTCAAGCTTTCTAGTCGAGTTTAATAGTTGGTATCGTGAACTAATGTACCACACGTTTTCTACTATTCAAAAATGGTTAAATTCTTTAAATATCTGGCAAACATTTTACGAACCTTGTCTAGTGTGTCGTGTGCTAGTGTAAATTTAGAAAATAAGTTGCCTTTTATTTTTAGTAGACATTGTAGTGTTGTTTTCTTTATTGTGGAAAGTAAAGGTTGAAAGTGGGTAGCTTCAACTTCAACTTGTGCTACATAAATACCTGTTAAGCATTACCATTGACTACCAGTAATAGTCCTTTCCCACATACTTGAATTGTTTGCAAGCTGCATGCTTCAGGGGAAAATGTAAAATTGTGTGATTCAAGGCAAAAGTCACTTGAGAATAACCTAGTATTTAATTACAATGCGCTAAGGGGTTACTATGTAATTATTATGGTTCTAAGAACCGGAGATATTTTAATTATTTAAAAGTAATTGCTACACGTACAATATTTTACAAAATGACTAGTGAAGTATCATTATTGCAACCATCAAATTATAAAATGCAGGAGGCTTTAATGATGTATATTAAATATCTACAAATATATGTAAAAATCATATTTAAAATACAAAGCACACCAAGACAAGAAAACATTCGGGATACAATACCGGTCTCTAAAAGTCATAAATGATACTTTATTTATGTCCATACCAGTTGAGTGTTAAAGTAAATTCCCAGCCCGGTGTGCCACAAATCTGCAGTCTAAAAATGAATCAGCACGTATTGTTAGTATTTGTGCTATTTTCAAGTAAATTAACTCGATTGCAATGTTCAGCCGAGTACCAGCCGGGAACTAAAACTATCTGATTCACCGAAACTTATGTCATTCTGGACTTGAAAGATTTTGTCGAACAATGCCCCTATCCAAACTGTACATTTCATTTTTTTGAGTACGCCAGCCTAATAGATTATTCGTTGGTGCCCAGCCCGCACAAGTCAGCTCAAAGTCGTCTTTATGTGCACGCATTTTAAGAAACTAGGTGTCCTTAAACTCGTCT